>CP139503.1:72816874-73101874 GCA_021014915.2 Artemisia tridentata subsp. tridentata
GGAATCTGCAAAATAATCATTCCACAAGCATTATATCCTTATATAGATTTATCCCGCCGATGTTATGCAGGTTTTCGTGTTTGTCTTCTCAGGTTTAACAGGTTATTTTGGACAAGGAGATGTATGTGGAATCTAGCTTTTGGCGATGCATTAGTCTTGAAGCTTCAACATTACCTTGGAAGAAGATCTAACCATGTTACCTCTTTATCCACCAAACGAATCAGGGGAGTATTTGATTTCATTCTTTTACCTTATTTACTTTTACATCTTGTTATTTGAACATTGGGGACAATGTTCATCTTAAGTGTAAGGGGGGGGGGGGGTAAAGTACGATACTTTAGAGAATACAATTGCACTTGATTTTTGTTTGTTTGATGGTAGATGTGTAATAAAACTGAGAGAAATACCTGTTAAGGCAATTTTAGTGCCAAATTTAAATTTTTTTACAACATATAGGAGTGAAACTTTGATCTTAATGAGCGTCTCATGGATAGGAGTTATATGACTAGCACAAAAACCGTACCACTAAAAAATTTTCCACCCCCAAATATGTGAGGTTCTCCCCTAGAATTGGTAGGAAAAGCATTTATGCTATGATGTGTGTACCGGTAGCACTTAGATTCTAGAACTTGCATTAGGACCATTCCGAGGGCACAAGTGAGACTACATTCGTGTAGTTAGATTTACTACATGATAAGAGGCATTAGGATTAACCCATTGTTTTACACATGTGTTTTTGTTATAATTACATTGGCTACATTGGTCAAGTAATTCTCCCACACACTTTGCGTTGTACTCATTTTTAGTACACGATACCCCTAGTACACCCCTCAGAGCCTATCTTTTCGTTTCGACCTTTAAGCATTTTACTTAAAGGAAGAATTTGTTTACACCCCACTTAAATGTACACCCAAATCGCCTTAGCCTACCTTGTATGCACTCATCTTTAGTGCATTATTGTGACAACATTTGTTTAAACCCCAAGTTAATTATCTAATTGATTACATGGTTGCTAAGTCGAGTCATATCCTTGTACATATTGTTTTGGGACGATTGGGACTCATGGGTAAAGTACCAGTGTAATGGAGTAATGGGGAAGAACAACATTATTACCCCCATATGTGCTAAATATTTTAAAAGTACTCCAAGTGTTTCGATTATCTTAATTCGAGTCATTAGAATAGTTATTTGTAAAGTTATGTAAAAGTACAAGTGTAAGGGGAATGCAACGCCCCTACGATGTATTATTTTGGATGGTAGGGCAAGAGTGTATGCAAAAAAAAAAAAAAAAAAAAAAAAAAAAAAAAAAAAAATCTAAAAAATCAAGAAAAATACAAAAAAATGAGAAAAAAGAAAAGTAGAAAAAAAAAACATACGGACTACCATCCCGTTTCATTTTATGTTTATTTTATGTTTTTGTTATTTTGTTTTTAGCTTAAGTCGAGTCTAGTCTTGGCTTAGCAACGCCATATTGTACATGTAATTAATCAAGATCTTTAACTCGCCACCAGAAAAAATATCCCTTATCCAACAAAACCGTGTTTATCATATCCCTACACCTAACGTTATAACCCGTTTAAAAGCCCTCTTTGATAGTTTATCTTAGGTGCTTACGCCTAGTGGAGGAGGTTTTCGATCCTTTCCCAAGCCTATGGTAATCTATTTGCTATGACAGGTAGTGAGAGATATTATCCGTTTTCATTTATGAGATTTATTTTGATGACACTTGAGAGATGTGAGTATCTAAACACTACTTGTGAGGTGCTAGTTTGTAATCTCCGTGCTTATTATGATTAAAGTGGAACGACTGTTTGTTGTAATTACTTTTATATTAGCGTTAAATGACCCCTAACTTGTATTTTGATTAGAATAAAAGCGCATTTGCTTGAGGACAAGCAAATCTCAAGTGTAAGGGTATTTGATGAAGCGAAAAGTGTACCGCTTTTAAGGGGTCATTTAAGCCCTAAATCGTATTTATTTGATCAAATATTGCCCTAAATCGTTCCTTTTGTCATTTTAGGTACTTTGGAGAAGAAATCTGGAAAAGGAAGCATTTTGGACGTTTTTGGAGCATAAAAGTGAAGAAAACGACAAAGTCTCCAAAGCTGCTGGAAAAGTACACGTGACGGCGTCAAGGATTGCTCCTGACAGCGTCACGGCTTGGCAAAAGAGGTGGATATGACAAATACACGTGACGCGCCAGAAAGTTTTACAAAGGAAGTCTGACGGCGTCACCCTTTAAGGTGATCAAGGCCGTCACGGTTTAAGTTAAAGAGAGACGGCGTCAAGCACAATTGTGACGGCGTCAACCCTTGACACGCCAGAGTGGATTTTGGAGGATTAAAGAGGGACGGCGTCAGGAAGATCATTCGGGAACCCTAGCCGCGGCGAGGTGACTACGTCACCTCCTACAACGTGACGCCGTCAGCCCCTAAATTCTATATATAGTTTTGCAATTTTTAGTCATTAGTGTGCAACTTTGTGAGGAGAAACCCTAAGACGAATTTTCTGCCATTTTTAAGGGTTTTATACCCTTGGATCTCCTATGTTTAATTGAAGATAAGTAATCAATTAATCATTCAATATGTCTATGTGTTGTTTGATTATATCTTGTTCTTGTCTTTTAATTAACATGCTAGGCTAGATTTATCTTGTGTTTGCTTAGATCTAATGAAACTGTAGGGTATTCACAATACATGAATCACTAGTATGAGGCTTGTATGGATCGAATGGAAGAGGTTTTAGAGAGAGAAATGGGAGCCTTTTAGTGAGAGAAAGAAACTTGTGTAATATTAGATTGAAAAGGTCCAACCCTTCCCATGTGTGGGAAGGGGTATATATACTACTACATATTATGTCCCTAGTGGACTGTGGAGCGAGCTGACAGAGGGTAAAGACCCGACCCACTCCACAATACTAATTAATAACTAAACTACTAATAATATTACTGATAATCCTACTAGCTATGATGATCTAATAAGTACTCGGGGTGACCGAGTCTTCTGCTGAATATTCATATTCCTAACAATCTCCCCCTAAGGGAGGTCACCCCAGAAGTAATGTTCTGAATTTCAGCACTTCATCCTTGGATCTTGACATCATAGCTCGTACTCATTGAATCTTCAATGTCATAGATTGTTGTGCAAACATCAGTGATCTGAAGATGACTTCTCTTTTGTCTTGGATGAACTTTGAGTAATCTGTGAACGTATCATCCCACTTGAGTCTCCAAGTCATCTTTCTGTAGCAATACTCCATGAGATGAGATATACTAAGAGCCGACATGCTCACACGATATGGGGTCATGATCTTTAGCATCAGAGTTAGCAGAAGCTGTGTTGAAGGTCTTTTAGGTCGATCATGACTTCTTTGATGATGATGTGGTGTGAACATGTGGTGATGGATTGGCATCTTTTCTGCAACCAGCTACAACAGCAACCAGCTACAGCATTCCACAGCTACAGTCGCCAGACGTTCCTGCATACGACAGTTAGCAATAATTCGACCGGTACTTACAAGTTTGGACTTCGAGATAGTCAACAGCATATTGTGAAAACTATCTCTAATCCTTACCAAGACCGTTCCTAATCGAAAACCCACAGAGGGCTTTTTAAGATTTTACCGTAGTAAATCAACGATTAGGTGAGTCGCTGGAGATCACTCCACGACTGTAGATCGTTTGAAACCGCCGCGACCACTAAGCATAATCCATAAAGGATTACCGAAGTGACCTGCTTTCAGGGCTGCTTGATGTTGACCCTGGCAGGAATTTCCATTCAATCATTGAGAATTACATTGGTAAATTCCCTCATAAATGTTCTGGCAGATTGCTAAGATCTGCGTAGGACTCTTAAGATTACAACTGGTGTCCTTAATATTGAACACCCAGTGTAGAAATAATTTGTGTCCCTATGAGATCTTATTATGCATCTCGTGGCTCTAGACTCAATTGTGCGTTTTGATTTGGTGATCGGAGGCTGGAGAGGACTGCCACCTTTTCAATATCATCTAACTCGGAGTGAGAGAGATGATAGAAATGTATTGATCTCCGTGACAAGTGAAACAAGAGTCCTTTGAGGGACCTTGAGTGGCTAGGGAGGGTTGTGCAGCGTATCACTGGGTCCATGATACTTTGTCTTCAATGCCAGCAACCAACTAAGTGATTCTGACAGCATATGTATTGACCCGGTTTCTGCCTAAGTTGTAAGGAGGGCTATTTCTTTTCACCCTTTATCTTTACAATTCTTTTTCATTCTTCAACCCCTTCAGTGCTTACCGAGACTTCCTTACTAGTACCTTGTTGGGTTTGTTCCAGTACTAGCTCCATCTCAGTCGGCACTTTTCCCTTATTCACTTTTCTCCTTTTTAATCATACCTAAGGACTTCTACACTAACTAGTGGATTGTCCCTGGGTAGATCCCTCCGTCTCTGGCGGGATCGTGGGAACTTGAGCCTAACCTAACCATCCTTATAACTCCATGCATTAATTAAGATGGTCGGTCTTTGGTATTCATCCACGATTGCCAAACCAAATCTTTGAAAAATCTCTCAAAGTGTTCATGATTCTGAAACACATTTTTGCAAACACTTGAGAGTTTTATATTTTTCAAATGCTCCCCCTCAACATGTGCTCGGTTGATTGTTTTATAAATTTGCACATGTTAGGTAGAGCTCGCACTTTTTGAATTGATCAACTTTCAGTGAACATGACCGATTCGAGACACGCTTACATCACTAGTTAGACTAGCTTGAAATTATTACCCGGCCTGGTCAAGTTCACAGAAAGTTTCTCGAAATGGTACACTCTACTCAGATTCATCTTTTTCGAGACACGCTTACATCACTGGTTAGACCAGCTTGAAATTATTACCCGGCCAAGACGAATCCTTTCGATTGATGACAGTTCAAGTTTCGTCAATTCATTGGTTAATTCTGAGTCACGGCCACATGAGATGCCAAATCCTTTGTTTTGTTAAAACCATTTGCTCCCCCTCAATATGTGCATTGATATAAGAAAGATTTTAGCACATATGGAAGAGCTTACGTTTATGACCAAAACATTTTGCTCCCCCTCAATATGTGCCTTGATGTACAAAATGGTTTAGCACATACGGGAGAGCCTACATTAGCTTCCAAATCATCACATTTTATCAGAATTTCCTATTTAAATCACATTCTCTCCCCCGATCAAAAATTTCAAACCATTTGAGATTTGTGATCCCAATTGATTTAAATACATTTAGAAAAATTTGGGAGAAAATGTGGCAGGTTTAAATGTATTCTGATTTTGGAGCATACTATGCTCCCCTTGAAACAACGAGAGAGTGTCACTGCTGATGTTTGCACAAATATGGCAAGGTGTCGGAAATTTGAACAAATATGCTCCCCCTCAATTAATAAACCGTTTTCCATTAAAAGAGCTGTAGTCATTCAATTGAGCGACGGACATTTGTGAAAATTTAGTTCATTTTACCACCTTGTGTAACATCAAGACTCTCTTGAGGGATCTAACAAGATATAGAATCTTGATGAAAAGAAGACTTCTCTTCTTATATACGAAGTGATGCACTGAATCGTACATCAAGTCGGAGAATCATGGATATAAAGTAATCCATGCCCAGGTGAACATCACCCGGTTGGAGGAACAGCTGTCTTTTTGGCGACATGCTTTCCTCATTGTATAGCACGGGTTGCAGTATGAAGTAACTGCAAGCCATTAAGACATGTTTTAACTGATTAGTATAACTTCTGCTCGAGCTTCATTTAAGAATCCGTGCCATTGTTGAATGACATTTCTAGATACGTAAATGTTATCGATAAACAGAAGACATGCCTAGGTAGAACTATTTTTGGTATTTTCTGATTTTTCGATTTTTATGGTTTTTATAGGTTTTATATTTTTGTATTTTTCTTTTTGATTTTAGATATATACAACTATGTACAAGGATATGAGAAGACAATCCTTTACTCCTCCTTTTCTTCCTGAAGACACTTGAGGGTTTCAGGAGTCATGCTTTTCATGCCGAGGCGTGGGAGAATAAACTGAAACCTTTCTCTTGGGAGGGCCTTGGTGAAGATGTCAGCTAACTGAAACTCTGTCCTCACGAAGTACAGTTCCACAATTCCTTTTTCCACTTGTTCCCTGATAAAGTGATGCCTGATGTCGATGTGTTTAGACCTGGAGTGCTGAACATTGTTACAACAAAGAGCAATGGCGCTTTTGTTGTCACAATATAGGGGAATTTTGTTGTATGAGAATCCATAGTCCGAAAGCTGTGATCGCATCCAAAGGATTTGTGCACAGCAAGCAGACATAGCAATGTACTCAGCTTCAGTAGATGATATGGAAGTACTCATCTGCTTCTTAGAAGACCAACTAACCAACTTTTCCCCTAAAAATTGAGCTCCTCCTGAAGTACTTCGACGAGTGTCTTGACATCCCGCATGATCAGCATCTGCGTATGCCGTTAACTCCATTGCAGTGTCCTTAGGATACCAGAGACCCATATGAACCGTGCCTTGAAGATATCGGAAGATCCTTTTCACTGCTTCAACATGCTTCTTGGTTGGTCTGGATTGATACCGAGCACACATACATACAGCAAACAGAAGATCTGGTCTGCTAGCCGTGATGTACATCAAAGATCCAATCATGCTTCGATACTGTGTTATATCAACTGGAATCCCTGAAGGATCTTCATCCAGCTTCGTTCTATCAACCATGGGAGTGTCAACAGGTTCACTTGAATGGAATCCAAACTTTTTCAGGATCTCGTTGGCGTATTTGGATTGATTGATGAATATGCCTCCGGGACTTTGAGAAACTTGTAGTCCTAAGAAGAATGACATTTGTCCCATCATGGACATTTGGAATTTGGAATTCATCTCCTTTGAGAAACTATCACATTCACCAGGATCTGTTGAAGCAAAGATGATATCATCTACATATATCTGAACTAGCAGTAGATGGTTTCTTGACTTCCTGGTGAATAGTGTAGGATCAACAACACCCTTGGAGAATCTGTTTGCAAGGAGGAACTTGGACAATGTATCGTACCATGCCCTTGGCGCCTGTTTTAGCCCATAAAGAGCCTTCTTCAAGCGGTAAACATGAGTAGGGTGTTCAGCATCCACGAATCCTTCAGGTTGACTCACGTAAACTTCTTCCTTTAAGTCACCATTCAAGAATGCCGTTTTGACATCCATCTGGTAGACTATCATATTACGACTAGCCGCATTAGCTAGGAAGATTCTTATAGCTTCAATTCTAGCAACCGGAGCAAACGATTCTTCAAAATCAATGCCCTCTTCTTGTCTAAACCCTTTAGCAACTAGCCGTGCCTTGTTCTTTAAGACATCACCATACTCGTCAAGCTTCACTTTGAAGATCCACTTTAAAGCAATGATCATTGCACGCTCAGGAGGAGGCACTAATTCCCATACTGCAAGTCGATCAAATTCATGGATTTCATCCTGCATAGCCTGGAACCAGCAATCTTTAGTCATTGCTTCTTTGGCATCTTTTGGTTCGACTTTAGACAGTACGGAATTGAAGAAGCACCATAGTGCATCAGTGGCTAGTTGATTACGTGTGGATACTGGACGTGAGGGATTGCCTATGATGTTGTCGATTGGATGATCACTGGTCCATTTCCTGAGATGGTCGTGAGGTTGATGGTTATGAACAGAAGTAGCAGTGCTGTGTTCCTCAGGTAAGGATGTGTCTGATGGATGTTCAGGAGCAAATATGTTTTCAAAAGGAACCTCTTCAACAGGAGCAAAAGGATTAACTTCCAACGAATTATTATCTGAAGATTGTTGCATTACTGGAGAAGTTTGAGTGTTTGATGACGAAGGCGATTGACTGGCAGCAGGAGCATTGTGACTGACTGATACTGAAGCTGCAGGGCCTTCCGAACCTTGTGGGGCTTGAACCTCATCCATAGGAATTATAGCTGGTTCACTCGGGATGGTTCCATTCGTTGGCTCAAAGTATTCATCAAACATAGGATCGAATAACTTCTTCAACTCCTCACATGTAGGTGGCACATAAGAATCTGCAGGCGTGGAATTCTGTACAAGTCCTGAACTAATGGGTCCAGGAGACAAAAGGTGAAGATTGGGTCCAGAACTGATTTGTCCTGAAACAGGTAGCTCACTCAGCTCATCGAACGTAACATGAATGGTTTCCATGATTTTACGGGTCCTTTTATTGTAGATTCGATACCCTTTACTGTCAGGTGCATATCCAACGAAAATACCTATATCCGCTTTAGCTCTTAACTTTCCCAAGTCTTGACTATCGTTAGTTGGATAGCAGAGTGCACCAAACACACGCAGAAAGGAAAGATCTGGTTTCTTGTTATGAATTAACTCGAAGGGAGTCTTCTCATGAACCGGATGAATTAGGGATCGGTTTTGAGTGTAACATGCTGTTGCAATAGCTTCTGCCCAAAGAAACATCGGAGTCTTTGAAAATATAAGCATAGTTCTTGCAGCCTCCACCAGAGTACGGTTCCTTCGTTCAACCACCCCGTTCTGTTGAGGCGTGCGAGGGATACTTTTCTGATGCGTGATGCCAATACTTTCATAGAAATTACGGAGTTGTTGGTTAACAAACTCAGTACCATTATCTGTGCGGATGATTCTGACAGTTTTATCTAGCCTTACTTGCAGCTGTTTTATCAGTTTAATGATAACCTCTGGAGTTTCGTCCTTGGTTCTCAAAAACTTTACCCATGTGAACCGAGAATAATCATCTACTATCACCAGAACATACTTCTTTCCATTTATGGTTTGTATTCTCATTGGACCGCACAAGTCCATGTGGAGGGTGTGAAGAACTTCCAAGTTGGTGTTGACGGTTTTAGGCTTGTGGGTTTGTTTCTTGCTTTTACCCAGTTGACATGCAGAGCAGAGATGATCTTTCTCATATTTCAGTCTGGGCATCCCTCTAACAAGATCTTTACGGGAAAGATTATTTTTGGTACCGAAGTTCAAGTGGTTCAAGCGACGATGCCATAGCCATGATTTTGTTTTAGAGGCTTTAGAAAGCAAGCATATTGGAGAGGACTTCAACATTTCTTCAATTGAGATGGTGTATAGATTGGTGCCCCGACTGCCCTTGAGGAGATCTAAACCATCCAATTCTCTAACGAAACATGTATGCTTTCTGAAAGCCACTTCCAGATCTGAATCACAAAATTGACCCACAGAAAACAGATTGTGTCCTAGTCCTTCCACATAATATACCCTTGAGATTACACTATTACCAAAAACATAATCTCCATAACCCATAATAGCACCAAAGTGGTCGTTCCCAAATCTAACTGTCCCGATAAACTTTTTCACGAAGTTCTTGAGCCGTGAGCGATCTCCAGTCATATGTTTTGAGCAGCCTGAGTCCAAATACCACAGGACGATTTGTACGACCTGCATTTGAAACCAGACAACAATGGATAACTGAAAAATGTGGATCCCCAAGTGCAATTGGGGTCCATTTGGTCAGCACACACATATTCAGGAACCACAGATTTCACAGATGCTACTATCTTTACTGTAGAGACAGAACTTGAGACAGGACAAGACCTAGATGGAAGGCATTGTGATTCTAACGGCAAGATTCTACCAGTTGGTCTCCATTCCTTATTCTTCACAATTCTATGCATATTCATTTTAGGTAATGGTCTCTGTTTTCCTAAATTGAATTTCCTTCCAGTGGGTCTCCATACCTTAACTTTTACAGTTTTATGCTTATTCATTTTAGGTAACGTGCACTGTTTTCCTAAATTGAATTTCCTTCCAGTGGGTCTCCATTGATAGCCTATGCTAGCGAATGTTTTTCCTGTTGCTTTCCAAACCTTTTTGCATGCTTTAGTTATCCTACCATTCTTAACATGGGGTGATGCAGAAGACCTCAGGAAAGACACAACACATTCATCATGATTAGCAGAAATTAAACAATTGTCGCAAGTTTTACAGATAGCATTAGAATTCGAATTAATTACAGTACTTTTGATACTAGAATCAACACGATTCATCCTACTCATTGTAAACTTATTGATCCTAGGTTGGGCTTCTACATTCTTCAAGTGATCATTCTTAGCTGGCGCAGTCATATCCTTTCTTTCAATTCCTCTAGACCTTGACCCGCTAGCTTGGGTGTCACTTTTTACTCCTGTAGAAGCATCGAAGGTAACATTAGTTTGTTTTTCTGTCACATGCCTTCCTGATAATGATGTGTTGGGTTCTGATGTTTTGGGTGGTAGGTCAAAGGCTACATGCTTGTTCACAACATTGGATGATGATGCAACAAATCTATCTCTATGGCCTCTAAACTTAGGAATTGAGTCTATGGCATATTCTAAGTTTTCCTGAATCCTTTTCGTGAGTTTGCATGCATAGACAACTGCTTGATCAAGTGGCTTATCATTCCTATCTTCTTCAACTACCTCACGAAGTGTGTCAAGACCTTCTCTAAGATGATCTAGATATGTTTGATGGGCAAGGCTGTTATTTCTAAGCTTAAACGGAATACGCCCAACATCAACATCATACTTTTTACAATCAGTAGCCTTTGGTGTATCACAATTACAAGTGGTGCATGGCATTTTACCTTTCACCCGAGCCTTAAGATTCTCAATTTCATTTGTCAAAGAGGTTATTTGATCATTATGATTGCTTCTTGTAACTTTAATAGAATCATATAACTCTTTGAAATGTTGTTTAATCTTTGAATTTTCTTCTCGATAACACTCATTTTCATAATGTAACTTATTTATGGTGTTTTGATATTGAAAATTCTGAGAATCTGAAGATGAAGGTTTATTGGTGCCATATACTTCACACTTGTTGGATTTCAATTGGGCAATTTGGGCCCTCAGCAGTCGGATCGTGTTCGTGTGAGCTTGAATTGTTTCATCACGTTTGCTTAATTCAAAATATGTATCAAACTCAGGAGCATCCGTGGATGTCTTGACATTTGATATTTTGCATTTTTCTTCTAAGTGTTGATGTTTAAGTTGCAAGTTCAGATAATCAACTTCTAGTTTCGAAAAACGTTTAACCATGTTATCATGGTCATCATTTTGAATTTTTTTAAGCAATTTCAAATTCTCCCCCTCAAGCTCAACAACACGATTCTGGGTGACATTTAACGCAATAGCATACTCATTAAATTGACAAGCAGACAATGCAGAATCAGTGACAGTGTAAAATACATCTTGTGCAATACATTTAGCAATCAAGTTGTCGTTAGTAATGAGTATGTTTTTTCTTTCAATCTCTCGACTTTTAAGTTCTATTGCATGTTCATTCACCTCATTTTCCATATCTTTAAACACTACTTTCATTTCATTTATTTCGGCTTTAAGGGCAGTTTGCAACCCTTCAAAGTGTTCTTTAAGTAGTTTAAAGAATGGCATGACCTCAGTTAAGTAACACCTTTTTGCATGTTCAAAACACCTTTCCCCCTCAGTAATGCCAGTGGGTGTGATTCTCTTCTTACATGTTTTATCAAAATCAGCAAACAGTTGCCAAAGCACATATAAGCTAATAAAGGTTTTGCATTCAGTGGGAAGAGACAAAGGCACCAAATTCCTAGGTGTATTGGGAGGATACACCGTTATGGACGCAACTTTTCTAATGAGGGGGGTGTTGGCCTTAAGTTTTTCTTCCTTAAGTTTTTCATTATCTTGTTTCCAAAATATCTGCTCAGGTGTTAACTTCTTTTGAGGAGCAAACACAATCAAACGATTTTCCTCATAATAATCATGGGGTTTGATTATTATTCGTCTGGCTATGCACTCGGGATCCCTCATTTTCTCATTCATTTTTTCTTTCGTTTTATCACTCAACTCATCCTCTTCATCAGTGTAGATATGCTCAGGTTGGTCATGAATAGGCATAAGCATCACATTACCATCATATAGCGATGGTTGGAGTACTTTCATGTCCCTAAGGATGGTTGACTTAGGTTCACCTATCATGATTTTACTGTGCTTATCACTCAACTTTCTGTGCTTATGAATCATTTGAGCAGTTTGTATGGTTTGATTTTGTGTGTACAACTTATCTTCAAGCTTATTTTTTAACGTCTTGAGTCTAGTGAAATCATTTAAAAGAGTTGTTTCTTTCTGTTTGAATTCTTGCTTAAGTGTTGTTACACACTTTTGTGCTTCTTGTTTCTGTATGACAGACTGTTCAAGCTGACTTTTCAAAGAACTTAACTCTAATTTTAATGTTTCTTCTCGCACTCTAGACTCTTTAATAAGTGTACTCATTTGACATTCTAATTTCTGCTCACGATCATTAAGCTCAAACTTAGCACGCTGTTCATACATAGCAACTTGTTCTTTATAGATGTTTAGTCTAGTGATCAAGTTATCATCAGGGACAGGCAATTTGTTCACATGATACACACATGCATTATCTACATTACCCGCATTATCTAAGGCACATACATTACTCACAGCACACACATCATTATTGACAATGGATTCACCATTTGGTACATCAGGCGAGTTGTTGCTATTCAAATACTGTTCATATGAGACAATATTGCTATTTTCCATATCAACATCACTTGAGTCAGAAACAACTGCCTGATGTACTTCTTCGGGAATCTGTTGTCCCTCGACAATATTATATGTGTCATAAATTTTTAGTACCTCAGATATCACGGATGCATTAGAAGGGCCGGCTTGACGAGATGAGGCCAGGGAAGACAAGTTAGCCATGAAGATTGTTTGAGCAGTAGGTTCATCATCCACATCAGAGTCAAAAGCATCACAGTCATCTGCCTTGAAGATGTTAGGATCATTAAGTGCTAGATCCTGAACAGGTTTCTCATCCACATCTTCATCAAAAGTATTTCCTCCATCTCCTGCCAAGAACAATAACTCTTCCTCATCCAATACAGCTCCATTTTCTTGAGCTTGCATTAACAGCATCTTGTCTTTGAAGTAATCTGAGTTCTGAGGACGTTTAGGTTGATTGCAGTTTCTAGCAATGTGTCCAAGCCCCCCACAATTATAACACTTGATCTGTTTCCCTTGCCCCTGATTGGCATTCCCTGCTCTGTTCTGCACATAACCTCGACCCATGTTTCTACCAGCTCTCCCTTGCACATTCTGGACCACAATTTTCCCGTCCTCCACCATTGCTAGATTGCGTGGGTTGGAAGAATTCCTTAACTGATTGTTGGTCTGAGGGAGTGATGCTTGAAACTGTTGAACCAGTAGAGATACTTGATTGGTGAGGTTGTCAATCATTTTGTCGGTCTGAGAGTAGCCTGAGTCAAGTTGTGAACTCATAGCAGGTGCTGGTGAGTGAAGTTGGTGATAGCTTGGATTGGATGATGATTGGTTTGTTGGTTGTATGTTTGTCATGAATGCCAGTGGGTCATTTGCAGTTGAAGGATTCAACTTTTCTCTCAGCACCCTATCATAGGCAGCATGCTTCTCATGTTGTTGCAGGTAAGCATACAGCTGTTCATAGTTAGTCTCCCTTAAACCTTTGTTGAGTTTGACGGCAGTAACAAATCTGTCCCATTCCGGAGTCATGTTGTTCACAAACTTTGAGTTAAGTTGGATATTGGGCATAGTCATTCTGATCATCCTCATATCATTCACCAACTTATGAAATCTCACATAGTAATCTGTGATATTTTCTCCTGGGTTCATTTTGAAATGCTCGAACTCATCATACAGCTGTGACTCACGATCTTCCTTTGTGAGTTCTGACCCTGCTAGCAGCATCTTAACGTTGTCCCACACAGCTTTGGCTTCAGTGTTGAAATTGATGAGCTTGTACACATCCTTTGGAAGACCTTGAATAACTATGTTGGAGGCTCTAATATCGGCATCATACCTCTTCTTTTCTTCTTCATTAAGATCGTTGTAGTTCCTAGGTATGTCGATGCCCCAAGTTACTGTTCCATCTTCACCAGTTGTAACCACGTCTCTGGTGGTACCCATCTGATAAGGTCCTTCGTCAATTGACTTAAGAATGTTAACACCATTATCTTTGCCCAAGCAGTAAAGTCTAATTCGTTGTGCCCAAGACTCATAATCCGTCCTATCTAGCATAGGTGGACGAGTGTCAGATCCTGCTGCTTGAATATCATCTGATGATGTACTTGATGTGGTAGCCATAGTAACTACGGGATTTTACTGATCTTGTGATTTAACCGAGAAATCGAATCTTTCGAGGGAATTTCTAAAATCACCAAGACACAAACCGCATACAAGTCTGAGAGACAAACCGAGTAGATACAAGCCGAGTAGATTCCACAGAGACAAACCGAGTCTATACAAACCGAGTCTACACAAACCGAGTACACAGCTGGGACAAACCGAGTAGGTACAAACCGAGTAAAATCCTTAGAGACAAACCGAGTCTACGTAGCTGGGACAAACCGAGTAGACACACAAACCGAGTAAATTTACACAAACTGAGTAAATTCTTAGAGACAAACCGAGTCTACACAAACCGAGTCTACACAAAGCTGGGACAAACCGAGTAGGTACAAACCGAGTAAAATCCTTAGAGACAAACCGAGTCTACGTAGCTGGGACAAACTGAGTAGACACACAAACCGAGTAAATTAACACAAACCGAGTAAATTCTTCGGAGACAAACCGAGTCTACACAAACCGAGTATGCACAGCAGGGACAAACCGAGTACGCGCAGCAGGGACAAACCGAGTGGACACAAACTCCCAGGCACGTCACTTTCACTGCCTTTTGTCCTTTAGCCTAAACGAGTAAAAGGACAAACCGTGTCCAAGAATTGACACAAACCGAGTCCAATAATCGTCCAAAACAGACAAACCGCTGCCAAGAACAACACAACTACAACCCACGAATTTTCTCAAAATCACCACACCGTTCTTAGATCTGTGAATCCAAACACTAAATACCACTCTAATACTATTCTTAAGCTAGAAAGTACAAAGAAAACCAACTTCTAATCACTAAACAAAGTACAAAGATGAAATCTATGCTACTTAATCAAACCGAAAGAAAAACTTAAACAAACTACAAACCTAACCAAGAAAAAGCCTAAAGAACTACACAAATACAAGATAAAACAACCTCTAATCACTAAACAAAGTACAAAGTGAAATTTAAGCTACTAAACAAACCGAACCAAAGAAAATTAGAAAACTACAAATCGACCCAAGTATAAACACCTCACAAACTACACAAATTCGTGAATACCAACTCTCATGGACCTAACCATGGCTCTTGATACCAATTGTAGGGTATTCACAATACATGAATCACTAGTATGAGGCTTGTATGGATCGAATGGAAGAGGTTTTAGAGAGAGAAATGGGAGCCTTTTAGTGAGAGAAAGAAACTTGTGTAATATTAGATTGAAAAGGTCCAACCCTTCCCATGTGTGGGAAGGGGTATATATACTACTACATATTATGTCCCTAGTGGACTGTGGAGCGAGCTGACAGAGGGTAAAGACCCGACCCACTCCACAATACTAATTAATAACTAAACTACTAATAATATTACTGATAATCCTACTAGCTATGATGATCTAATAAGTACTCGGGGTGACCGAGTCTTCTGCTGAATATTCATATTCCTAACAAATGAAACCTAGCTATTGATTATTGGTAGTTGGTGTGTTATTAATTGTATTGGATGATTGTTTATCGATGTTAGGCTTAAGAAAACTGGCTAACCTCCTATACGGTAACTTGCTTGAACGTCTTAAGAAACATGAACCAATGCGTACTAAGGTTTTTATGGTTGTATTTAATGCACAAGCGAATTCTAGTGATCCCATGTTAGGATCTTCTTAGCCGGCTCGACATAGGAGTGAAGTAGGAGCTTGTAGAGTTGGGGAAGTACGTACGCCACCCCACGATTGGTATTAAGGAATACACCCGTCATCCACGCAATTAATACACACTAATCAACCGGTAAAAGATAGTTAGGGAGTAAGGAAATCTAAGTAAACACATTTCTCTCCATATAAGTTCCACAAACTTTTCATTTTCAGTTATTTTATTTTATTTGCAATTGTAGTTATTTGGGTTAGTTGACTAGCAACTAATTCCGCCCACTCCTTCAAACCCGAGATTTTACTTGCTTTCATAAAAATATAAAAATACAAAAAGAATCTTCCCTCACCCTTAGACCTATTAGAGTAGTTTTTCAATCCTAACGACACTATTCCCCTAGAGAACGATCAATCCCCCGGTACTTGCCACTTCACTATACTACATCGGTCAGGTACACTACCTGGTGGGGATTGCAAGCTTCTCGAGATCCCTCGAGAGGTAAAACCTGTTGTAAGGTCGCAAAACCACGCATCAACTATCCAATTAAAAATTTCGTCATTCTTTTACAAGATACTTCACCATCATCTTCTAAACTAAATCACTGAGATACTGCTACTACATAAACTGTTTTGGACTAGTTCCGAATATACTATCTTGTTATCATCTTGCAAATCGCTTTGTCAATTACCTTATACCCAATTTGTCACCATACTATAAAGTAGCGTATATATTGCTTCGTAATCCATCATTTTGAACTCTTCCAGTTGATGGGAGTATGACTTTAAATTTGTTACCTCAGATCGTGCCGTCTTTTGACACTTACCTTTGAAACGTGATTGACTAACGTCTCATTCTTTTCTCGTTACTTCTTATGATTTTGAAGAATAGCATTTGGTGTTGTTTTATTGTGTTTTATGTCGGATGATTTATTATCATCTTATTAAAATGGATTGGGACGCCTCTACATTTGAATAAGAAAATTATAAACCGCTGAACTATAAGTTTATAATTCCTATGGATTGGGACGCCTCTTTATGTAAGTGATGAATTATAAATGAGTGGGCTTATGTGTATCCGCCATAGCGTGTGTACGAATCATTCTTTGGGCTATGAACTCCTCTCGACTCGTAATTTGTTATGTGGATTTTTCCGATTTTGTATCGACCACCGCGAGCTTGATAAGCTAATAGTAATGTACTATTATCCGCTACAAAGAATTGAAGACTTGTTAGAATTCTTCAATCCATTCCCTCTTGTCATTGAACATATTTGATGCTTTGGCTTTCAATCATTCAACTTTCATTAGAACCCTCGACGATGACTTGTCTATATCGTCATCTCTTCGCAATTAAACCATACGGCGATTAAGACGAATTGAGCGCCGGGACGTCGCTCTCTTAAGGGGTACGTACTGTGACATTTCATAATTTCATGTCACTAATTTCTCTATTTTAATTACCTAACTATTCTATTTTTTTTTAATAATTAACTTCGTCGAAAGTTATCCACGTACGTCATGACACGTTCAATTAATTCAACCGACACTAGACTATGTCCACTCTACACTTTTTATACACTTTTGGATCCTTACAATTCTATTTTAAAAGTCACTTTTCACTTTTCACATTTTTACGTAAACCTTGCACCTTTTACGTTTTACGCGATTTAAACCTACGTTTTTATGTTCTAATCACATTTAAATCTTCCGATGATCTCATCACTTATCTAAATTACTAAAATATATTATGAAAACAAATTTTAATATATTTGGAAGTTTTTATATTTTTACGTTACCCGGTATTGCATTGTGAGTCTTAAAAACTCTACGTTTGAGTACTAGGAGCAACCTACACTGCACAAGACCCATTATAACTAAACTAACACAAAAAATTCTGCATACTACTCTTGGCCCCTTGTTTTGTGCCGCCCATTGTCTCAAACCACTTCAACACTTGTCAAAACTCAAGACAAGTGTTGTGTTTAACTACCCACATTTTTCTCTAATACGACAATACCACCTAGATACTCTTTTCACATGCAACATCACTTAAAAATCTGGTCATTTTCCTCTCAAAATTTTATGGGTTTCAAGGGCAAAACACACTTCATCATGTATTAGATCTATTGAAGAACTAATGTAAGATAAAGGTCTTTTGGTGCTAGGTAATTCTTAGTTCTTTTTCTTCCTCAAAGACTTCATTCTCAAGGGTCTTTATTGGTAATTATTCTAAAGACTTTCAAGGGTTTAGGGGCTGTGATTATCAAAGTTTTTACAAAGGGTTTGGTGGTTAAAAATTTGGTTGTCATGGGGTAAAGAAAGGTGCAAGTGTTGTTGGGTTAATATAGGATTAGTGTTCTTTGTTCTTGGTTTCATTAACTTTCTTGTTCATCAACTCTTGTACGGAACCAATACTCATCTTTTGATTTCTCTTCTGTAATTTTTATGTTTCTAGATGTAATTTGTATGTTATATAAGTTCTTAATGCTTGAATATGCTTGGTACATACTAAAAATTACAAGAAAACACTAAAGGACTAGACATGCAACAGTTGATTCTGACCAGGGGTAAAAATGTAATAAACTGATTCTATCAGTGAACTTTGGACATAAACTATAACTATTTAGTTTTATATCAATGTCTTGCGGTCGTTTTGACGGGTATTTCATTGAGTAACTCATTACGATGATTAAAATAGAAATGTTTTCGTGAAACATGTTATATTATGAGTAACAGATTTGAAACGTAAGTAAGTCATTTTTTGTGAATAACCCACTGTTTGTCAAAACATGAAAGTTTTAGATAACATCTTAACTTAAACGTAGCCACAATAATGGGGTCGATTGGACTTGTAGAACTCTAGATATCGTACTTTTCGCGGGACTGTTGTAATATTAGAAACTTCTGAAGTGAATAATATGGGTAAATGGGTAATTTTGCTACTGTATTGTAATTTTTGACTTAGTGGGACCACAAAACTTGTTAGTACAGATGAATACCTTTCCGGAGATGTAAAGAACTTAATTTTTTGAATTACGGTTTTCATGTAACGGATTTTTGAATGTGAACAAGTTATTAAAATTTCCATCAGCATTAGGATAAAAAGTATAAAAATGTTTACATTTTATAAAAATTGGACCTTTAAAGTATATTGTTGAACCATCTAATATAATTTGAACCTTTAGACTAAATTTGAACTTTCTGACTAAAATTTGACCATTGGGCTAAATTTGAACCTTAGGCTAATCTTGAACCTTCATAACTTATTTTGGACTTAGAAATAAAAATGGACTAAAAACTTGAGATTTTGTAAGAAATGTAAAATTTATACATGTAAATCATTTTTAAATGCCAAATTAAATGTTGATACTTATGTAAACTTTATGTACCAAGCATAATTGAGATTGCAATTTATATAGCATATAATAATGATTGTATCATTATTCTTAAAAAATCTAAGACACACGTGTATATTCTAGGTTGCTCGTAGAGTTCTTGCGGTTCTTTCTTCATTACTTCACTTGATCGTTCACTTTGCTTTTGGTGAGTTCATAGCCTCTCCTTTACTTATTTTAATGTTTTATAAACCTCGCGAGGGGGATACATGCTAGTTTTACAAACTGAATACAAGTAGTTTTTGGTATGCTCGACCCAATTACATGATTATAGTTATTGAGTAACCTTTGCCATACAAGTCCCTAATTTCATGAACCGTTAATTCCGTGGGAAACGCTAGTATTATGAATATGCATATGGGGTTTGACAAGCCTGTCCGGATGAGTCGCGCACATATATAACGGGTAGCATAATATTGAGAAATTCATGGTAAATTGGCAAACTTACCTTTTTAAGGGCATTATTAAATTTCAGTCAAGCTTCGGTTTCATGAGCTTGATGCTATAATCTTATTTCCCGACTTATATTTGTTACATGTCAACTTATGAATAATGTTTGTATTCAACTTATTACTTATTAAACTCTATGAATTCACTCAACTTTATGTTGACTTTTTAGCATGTTTTATCCCAGGTCCGTAATGTGAAATGCTTGGATGGGCGGCGCAAGGATATGGATATCTACAAGGATGGTCCGTGTTTTAAAAATCACATTCGATGAAACTTAAACTTTTAAAATCATGTTATGTTTATACTTATGTTACTTTTGAACCTTGTGATGAAGTAAACTTTTGGGACCTCTGTTGCTTACTCTGATATTATCGAATGCGAATGTTTTATAATAAACGTCTCTATTTTGAGTTCGTTTACTATACTTGTACTATGTGACTAATAAATAACACCCCATGTTGTATTCCGCTGTGTACCAAAAATGGGGGTGTTATATGCGTCCATACGCCCCTGCAAAAATATTAGTGGCCAAACATATATAATAATTGAGCTCATAATAAATAATAGAAAAGGGATGGTGTGGAACATCTCTTAACCACACTAGGGTCATGCCATAGGTGCATCAATGACACAGCCATGGAACCCCCATGAATAGGAAATAAAGTGGCTCCGGTATCAAAATATAAGGTTTAAAAGTCATATTATATCAAAGGTCCATAGGTTTCATAGTAAAGCTTCATAGTCAAAGTTTTCTATCAAATGTTCATTTAAAGAAATCTCTTAATAATGGTTTTCATAAAAATGATCTTTAATAACGGTTTTCATAAAGGTAGTTCGTAAAAGTAGTTTTCATAAAAGCTAGTAAAATTTCATATAAAAGTGGTAACGCATCGTGCTCATAAACATCATTTAAAAATACTTTTTTCTCAAAAAATTTCCATGATATAATTAAGAAGGGTTTTCACATCCAGTTACAATATCAATGGTTTACAATCTAAGGGAGCATAGCAAAGGCATAGGTCAAATAAGAGAGCCATAATAAGAAGGATCAGATCAACGGCATCATAGTCAAACCTAATATCTAAAAGATGTGTACGAATCATGAGAAACCTTAAGAGATAAGGTCAGAGTATCTGTACCTTATGTAAATTAACCAATCAAAATGAGAGAGCACCGGAAATAGAGAATCACTCCTTCTTCACCGAACCTATACAATTTACGATTACGTATTACTAAAAGTTCATTTTAATCTGATTACACATTTAGGGTTTCTTTCTATTTTTAGAAACTTTCAACTTTTAGTAACTTTCCCCGATTCTATAACTTTTGGGGTTATAAATGATAGTTAAGGACTTAATATGACCAACTTTCATAGTATAGGGTTTAATATGTAACTTTAGTAAAGTTTAGAGTTAAACAAGTAATTTATCAAAGTTTAAGGTTTATCTTGTAACTTAATTTCATAACGACCATATCGACTTATGTTAGGAATATAAATATTCAGTAGAAGACTCGGTCACCCCGAGCACTCATTTGTATTAAATAGCTCGTAGTATTATTAGTAACTATATTAGTAGATTGGATATTAATTAGTATTGTGGAGTGAGTCGGGTCTTTACCCATTGTCTGCTTGCTCCACAGCCCGGTAGGGGCAAACTAGCTAGCTTAGCCAAGTAGTATAAATACCCCTCTCCACATGTGGAGAGGGTTGGACCTTCACACACAACACTTTAATACATTTTTTCTTTTGGTTTTATCTCTCTAAGGTTCCTCTCCTTCTCTCTCTATACTTCTTCTTGTTTGATCCAAATATAGCACTCAAACTAGTGTTTCTTTGATTGTGAATAACCTAAAAATGGTATCAAGAGCCATGGTTAGGTTCACATAAGGGTTTATTCACAAACTTGTGGTGGTTTGGGACTAGTTTGGTTCGAATAGAGTTTTCCTCAAAAATTCCATTTTGTGCTTTGTTTTGGTAGTATAAGGTGTTAGATCTTGTACTTTTTAGCTTAGGGATAACATAGGAGTAGTTCTTGGTGCTTGGAATCATAGTTTGTGGCTTGGTGTAGTTTTTTTTGGAAGATTCGAAGTGAAAAAAGGGTGTGTTCTTTGTAGCGGTTTGTCCTACGGTGTCAGTTTCTAAGTAGCGGTTTGTGTCTTGTGGGGTAAAGAAAAGTAGCGGTTTGTGTTTCTTCACAGTTGCGACTTGTCTCTTTACGGGATTTGGCAAAAATGACAAAACGCTACGATAGCGACTTGTCTGGCGTGTAGTGAAGTTGCGGTTTGTCCTTGATAGTGACAGCTTGTCTTTTTGCGACTTGTGTGGGTTGCGGTTTGTGTTTGCAGAAGTGTGCGACTTGTCTGTTGTGGCTTGTGTCAATCAAAGTTGCGACTTGTTTCGTTGCGTGTTGTGTTCTCAGAGGTAGCGACTTGTGTGTTGTGGTTTGTGTTCTCAAAAGTTGCGGCTTGTGTCTTGCGGTTTGTTCTTTCAGAAGATTGCGACTTGTCTGTTGCGTCTTGTGCTAGTGTGTGGCGATTTGTGTACATGCAAATTGAACCTTGCGTTTTGTCCCATAGCTCTCAACTTGCAATTTGATTTTATTCGATTTGTCTAGCTGCTACTTGACTTATTGCGACTTGATAATCCTGCGATTTGTCTTGTTGCGATTTGACTAGTGGTGTCTTGTTTTTTTGCATTTTGATCAATTGAGATTTGAGTTCTCTTGAGTTAAAACGTTTAGTTCTAATTAGCAAGTAACTCCTTGTTTACGGTTCGTGTCTTGGTGATTTTGGAAAGTCCCGCGAAAGATTCTATTTCTCGGTTAAATCACAAGAACTGTAAAATCCCGTATACTTTATTATCAACATGGCTAGCACCGCATCAGATGACATTCAAGCAGCGGGGTCCGATACCCGTCCGCCTATGCTTGATAGGATAGACTATGAGTCATGGGCACAGAGGATAAGGCTTTACTGTTTGGGGAAAGAAAATGGAGCAAACATCCTCAAGTCCATTGATGAAGGACCGTTTCAGATGGGTACTACCAGAGATGTTGTGACTACTGGTGAAGATGGGACAGTCACATTTGGTATTGATAGACCTCGTACTTACAATGATCTTACAGAGGATGAAAAGAAGAGGTATGATGCTGAGATTCGAGCCTCAAATATCATCATTCAAGGTCTACCAAAGGATGTCTACAAACTCATCAATTTCAACACAGAAGCCAAAGCCGTGTGGGACAATGTTAAGATGCTGTTAGCTGGGTCAGAACTCACAAAGGAAGATAGGGAATCTCAATTGTATGATGAGTTCGAACATTTCAAAATGAATCCTGGAGAGAATATCACAGACTACTATGTGAGATTCCATAAGTTGGTAAATGACATGAGGATAATTCGTATGACTATGCCCAACATCCAACTGAACTCCAAGTTTGTGAACAACATGACTCCAGAATGGGACAGATTTGTCACTGCAGTCAAATTGAACAAAGGTCTGAGGGACACCAACTATGAACAGCTATATGCCTATCTCCAACAACATGAGAAGCATGCTGTCTTTGATCGGGTGCTAAGAGAAAAGTTGAATCCTTCAACTTCCAATGATCCACTGGCCTTCATGAAAAATGCTGTACCAAACACTCAACCATCATCCAACCAAGGATACCCTCAGCTCCAATCACCATCATCTGCTATGAGTCCTCAACTTGACTCAGGATACACTCAGACTGACAGAATGCTTGATAACCTCACCAATCAAGTATCATTGCTTGTCCAGCAGTTCAAAGCTTCTCTCCCTCAGACCAACAATCAGTTAAGAAACTCATCCAACCCGCGTAATCTTACAATGGTGGAGGATGGAAAAATTGTGGTTCAAAATGTGCAAGGGAGAGCTGGAAGAAACATGGGTAGAGGTATTATGCAGAACAGAGCAGGGAATGCCAACAAGGGGCAAGGAAAACAGCCCAAGTGCTATAATTGTGGAGGTCTGGGCCACATTGCCAGAAACTGCAATCAACCAAAGCGTCCTCAGAACTCAGATTACTTCAAGGACAAGATGCTGTTGATACAGGCCCAAGAAAATGGAGCAGTACTGGATGAGGAAGAATTGTTGTTTCTAGCTGGTGATGGCGGTAATACTTTTGATGCAGATGTGGATGAGCAACCTGTCCAAGATTTGGCACTCAATGATCCTAATATCTTCCAAGCTGATGATTGTGATGCATTTGACTCTGATGTGGATGAAGAACCAACAACTCAAACTGTCTTCATGGCTAATTTATCATCCTTAGCCTCACCATCTCGACAAGCTGGTTCTTCAAATGCTTCTGTGATATCTAAGGTACTAAGACTATATGACACATATGAAATAGATGATAAACAAAAGTTTCCCAACGAAGTACAACAGGCAAATGTATCTGAATCAAATAATGTTGACATGGAAAATAGCAATATGATTCCATATGCACAATATTTGATTCACAACAAAGTGCCTGATGTACAAGATGGTGAATCTTCTGTTAATAATGCTTGTGTTGTTGATGACTTGTGTGCCTTAGAAAATACATATGAAGTAGATAATGCATGTGAGAAACACGAAAGCACAGTACTTGCACCATATGATAACTTGATCACTAGGCTAAACTTATATGAGGAACAAGTAGCTATGTATGAACAGCGCGCTAAGTTCGAGCTTAATGCACGGGAGCAGAAAATGGAAGATCAAATGTGTACACTTATGAAAGAATCTAGGGTAAGAGAAGAAACATTAAAACAAGAGTTAAATTCTTTGAAAAATCAGCTGGATTTGTCTGTTAAACAACAACATGATGCTCAAAATTGCATACGTACACTAAAGCTAGAATTCAAAGAAAAGGAAACGGAACTCTTAAATGATTTTTCTAGACTCAAAACATTAAAGAATAAGTTTGAAAATAAGTTTTACACACAAGATCAATCCAAACAAACTGCTCAAATGCTACATATGCACATGAAGCTGTGTGACAAACATAATGAAAGAAGGATAGGTGAACCTAAGATTACTTACCTTAGGATTGCTCAAGTAGCTCAACCTGCCTTATACGATGATAATGTGATGATCACTCCTAATCATGCACCCCCTGAGCATTTTACCTTGAAAGAAAGTGAGGAGATAGAAGATATAACTAGGGAAAGAATGAATGAGAAAATGAAGGATCCCAAATGCATAGCCAATCGAATAATAGTCAAGCCCCATGATTATTATGAGGAGAATCGTTTGACTGTGTTCACACCTCAAAAGAAGTTAACACCTGAACAGATATTTTGGAATCAAGACATGAAAAAAATGAAGGAAGAAAAACTTAAAGCCAACACCCCACTCATTAGGAAAGTTGCGTCCATTACGGTGTATCCTCCCAATACACCTAGACACTTGGTTCCTCTGTCTCTTCCCACAGAAAGCAAAACTCTAATTAGCTTATACGTGCTTTGGCAACTATTTGCTGATTTTGATAATACATGTAAGAAGAGAATCACACCAACTGGAATTACTGAGGGGGAAAGATGTTTTGAACATGCTAAGAGGTGTTACTTAACTGAGGTCATGCCATTCTTTAAACAACTGAAAGAACATTTTGAAGGGATGCAAACTGCCCTTAACACAAAGATAAAAGAAATGAAAGCAGTGTTTAAAGATATGGAAAATGAGGTAACTGAAAATGCAATAGAACTTAAGAGCCGTGAGATTGAAAGGAAAAACATACTCATCACTAATGAAAACTTGATTGCTAGATGTATTGCACAAGATGTATTTTTTACTGCTACTGATTCTGCATTATCTGCTTGTCAATATCATGAGTATGCTATTGCCATAAATGTTACCCAGAATCGTGTTGTTGAGCTTGAGGGGGAGAATTTGAAACTGCTTAACAAAATTCAAAATGATGACCATGATAACATGGTTAAACGTTTTTCAAAACTAGAAGTTGATTTTCTGAATTTGCAACTTAAACATCAACATTTAGAAGAAAAATGTAGAATATCAAATAACAAGACATCTTTGGATGCTCCTGAATTTGATACATATTTTGAATTAAGCAAACGAGATGAAAAAATTCAAGCTCACACAAACACGATTCGACTGTTGAGGGCTCAAATTGCCCAATTGAAATCCAACAAGTGTGACGTGTATGATACCAATAAACCTTCGTCCTCACATTCTCAGGATTTTCAATATCAAAACACCATAAACAAGCTACATAATGAAAATGAGTGTTTTCGAGCAGAAAATTCTAAGATTAAACAGCACTACAAAGAGTTATATGACTCGATCAAGGTTACAAGAAACAATCATAATGATCAGATAACTTCTTTGACAAATGAAATTGAGAATCTTAAGGCGCAGGTGAAAGGTAAAATGCCAAGTACCACTTGTCAATGTGATGCACCAAAGGTGTACGCTAAGAAAAAGTATGATGTTGATGTACTACACGTTATTCCGTTTTCCCTTAGGAATAATAGACCTGTCCATCAATACTATCTCCATCATCTTAGAGAAGGGCTTGACATACTTCATGAGGTTGTAGAAGAGGATAGAATAGAAAAACCACTTGATAGCGCAGTTGCATATGCCTGCAGCCTCACAAAAAGGATTCAGGAAAACTTAGAATATGCTATCCGCACAGGCCCTAAATCTAACAGTCATAGAGATAGACTTGATGCAACATCATCCACTATTAAGAACAAGCATGTAGCCTTTGATGCACCATTCATTACATCAAAACCCAGCACATCAAAATCAGGAAAGCATGTGTCAGTAAAACAAACTAATATTCCCATCGTTACTTCTACAGGAGTGAAAAGTGACACCCAAGCTAGCGGGTCAAAGCCTAAAGGCAATGCAAGGAATGATAGGACTACGCCGGCTGAGAGTGATCACAAGAAAAGAGTAGAAGCCCAACCTAGGAACAATAAGTTTGTAACGACTAGATTGAATCGTGTTGATTCTAGTATCAAAAGTACTATAATTAATTCGAATTCTGATATGGTCTGTAAAACTTGTGACAAATGCTTAATTTCTGGTAATCATGATGAATGTGTTGCTTCGTCTCTGATATCTCATGCACCAACCCCTGTTAAGAATGTTAGGAAAACTGAAAGAAATTTGAAAATTTGGAAAGCAACAGGAAAAATCTTCACTAAGGTTGGGTATCAATGGAGATCCACTGGTAGGAAATTCCGTTTAGGAAATAATAATCCATTACCTAAGTTGAATGAACGTAAGATTGTGAAGGTTAAGGAATGGAGACCAACAGGTCGAACCTTTCCTTTAGGAACACACTGCCTTTCTGATAAGTCTTCTGATAACTCTAGGGTAGTTTCCCCTGTAGAGAAATCAATATTAGAAAAGCTTGCTGCTCCTGAACATGTATGTGCTAACCAAACGGACCCCAAATGCAAGTGGGGATCCACATATTTCAGTTATCCATTGTTGTCTGGTTTCAAATGCAGGTCGTACAAATCATCCTTTGGTATTTGGACTTAGGCTGCTCAAAACATATGACTGGGGATCGCTCACGGCTTAAGAACTTTGTGAAAAAGTTTATCGGGACAGTTAGATTCGGGAACGACCACTTTGGTGCTATCATGGGTGATGCGCGTGATGTGTCGTTGCGGTTTAGCAGTTTTAATGCCTACTCAAGTTTTAAATTTATATTTAGCCGACTTATCAATAACACACACACTTAACGAGCAGTGTACCCGGTCAGTATGAAGATAATGGTAAGTAGAGTGTCGATCACTAAGAGTGGAACGTATTATCTCGTTATTCTAATCAGTATTTTAATATCCTAACGCAAGGGGGTTTCAGCCTGAGAGACTGGCACGATTTGTTGCAATTAAAATAATAAAATAAACCAATAGGCACGAATCAGCAAGTAGCACACACGTACACAGATAGATACTCGAGACAATAAGAGGGCTGTCCTTATAATTAAGTAGATTGTCACTTGTTTTATTGATAGCTTTATATGAAGTGTATGTAGTTAATCCTTTCTCGTTGGTCCTATTCTTATCGGCGAGTAAACCCTTAATGATTACTTATGTCTAAAAGTTATTCCTAAGTGATCAATTTAGAAACAACCGTGGGAGCCACATTATGTCCCGCAGTCAAATGCCCGCAAGCCACTAATAAACACAGAGGTTATCAATGCACTAATAAGTAGTAACCAAAGACATCAACATATAAACTTTAATTAATGAGAAAGCAGTTTTAAGGGAGTGCAATCTTTCCGTTGCCACATTACACAAGCCACCAATCTTGATGAATTAAAGTTTACTAACACAATAAAACAAAACTACTTAATGAATTAAACATATGCAGCACCTTCTTACAGCTCTTGTATCTTTGATTTGGGTGTGTCTTGTGCTGCCTCCTTGACTGAATTCGTCCTTTGTTCCTACTGTTCGGTCTTCGGTGTTAGGGTTTTTGGAACTCTTTAATTCGTCTGGTCTACGGGGTATTTATAGTTTCTGTCTGAGGGAAGATGCAGCGCATCTACTAAGTAGATGCGGCGCATGTACTTAACTTCGCGTGGGGTCCAAGATTATAATATTCAGGAATATTCGTACACCGCCAGAAGATGCGGCGTAACTCTTTATTAGATGCGGCGCATGTCCTCTTGTATCTTGGATCGTATCTGGTGATATCTTGATAGAGATGCGGCGCATGTTGAGAGTGAGATGCGGCGCATCTGGAGCAGAATTGACTTGATCTTGTCCATGTCAGTAGACTTTCACTTTATGCACGTTTTGCTCCTTAATTAGTCCAAAATAGCTAAGTTTCACCAAATGCTTGTTTTTACCTGAGAATTACAAAAGTAAACAATTAAGTATCAATCCTCATACATAATATAGTAAAACAAGTCAAATTAATAGGATAAATGATAGTAATAAAATGTACTTATTTGAGTTCATCAATGGGTTATGGAGATTATGTGTTCGGTGACAGTGTAATCTCAAGGGTTTATTATGTGGAGGGATTAGGTCACAATTTGTTTTCTGTGGGTCAATTTTGTGATTCAGATCTGGAAGTGGCTTTCAGAAAACATACATGTTTCGTCAGAGAATTGGATGGTGTAGAACTTCTCAAGGGTAGTCGGGACACAAATCTCTACACCATATCAATTGAAGAAATGCTGAAGTCCTCTCCCATATGCTTGCTTTCAAAAGCCTCTAAAACAAAATCATGGCTGTGGCATCGTCATTTGAACCACTTGAACTTCGGTACCATCAACAATCTTTCCCGCAAAGATCTTGTCAGAGGAATGCCCAGATTAAAATATGAGAAAGATCATCTATGTTCTGCATGTCAACTGGGCAAAAGCAAGAAACAAACCCACAAACCTAAAACCGTTAACACCAACTTGGAAGTCCTTCATACCCTCCACATGGACTTGTGTGGTCCAATGAGAGTACAAACCATTAATGGAAAGAAATATGTTCTGGTGATAGTAGATGATTATTCTCGGTTCACATGGGTGAAGTTTTTGAGAGCCAAGAAAGAAACTCCAGAGGTAATCATTAAACTGATTAAACAGCTGCAAGTGAGACTTAACAAGACTGTTAGAATCATCCGCACTGATAATGGAACTGAGTTTGTTAATCAACATCTCAGTAACTTCTATGAAAATATTGGCATCACGCATCAGAAGAGTATACCACGCACTCCCCAACAAAACGGAGTACTTGAACGAAGGAACCGTACTCTGGTGGAAGCTGCAAGAACCATGCTTATATTTTCAAAGGCACCGATGTTTCTATGGGCAGAGGCTATTGCAACTGCATGCTGCACCCAAAACCGATCTTTGATTCATCCCATTCATGAAAAGACTCCCTATGAGTTGATTCATAACAAGAAACCAGATCTGTAATTTCTTCGTGTGCTTGGAGCACTTTGCTATCCCACTAATGATAGTCAAGACTTGGGAAAGTTAAGAGCTAAAGCAGACATAGGTATTTTCGTTGGGTACGCACCAGACCGTAAGGGGTACAAAATCTACAATAAGAGAACCCGACAAATCATGGAAACCATCCATGTCACGTTCGATGAGCTAAGTGAGCAACAGGCTTCAGGACAGACCAGTTCTGGACCCGATTCTAAACTTTTGCCACCTGGACCAATAAGTTCAGGACTTGTATAGAATCCCATGCCTGCAGAGTCTTTTGTACCACCTACCAGTGAAGAGTTGAAAAAGTTATTTGACCCGATGTTTGACGAATATTTTGAACCAACAAGTGAGACAGTCTCAGATGCTCCAACTGTACTTCCTGTAGCTAATGCACAAGTTCCACAGGAGTTTGAAGGCCCATCTGCATCAGTCTCAGTCAGTGTCAATGCTCCAGCTGCCAGCCAGTCGCATTCATCATCAAATAATCAGTCTTCTTCGGTGCAACAAGAATCTGCAAATAACCATTCTTTGGAAGTTAATCCGTTTGCTCCTGTAGATGATGTTCCTTTTGAAAACATATTTGCTCCAGAACCATCATCAGACGCATCCTCTCTTGAAGACAACAGCACAGCTACTTCAATTCCAAACCATCAACCCCATGAACATCTCCGAAAATGGACCAGCGATCACCCAATTGACAACATCATAGGCAATCCCTCTCGTCCAGTATCCACGCGTAATCAACTGGCCACTGATGCACTATGGTGCTTCTTCAATTCTGTACTGTCTAAAGTCGAACCAAAGGATGCCAAAGAAGCAATGACTAAAGATTGCTGGTTCGAGGCTATGCAAGATGAAATTCATGAATTTGATCGTCTTGCAGTATGGGAATTGGTGCCCCCTCCAGAGCGTGTAATGATCATTGCTTTAAAGTGGATATTCAAAGTGAAGCTTGACGAGCATGGTGATGTGTTAAAGAACAAGGCACGGTTAGTTGCAAAGGGGTACAGACAAGAAGAGGGTATTGATTTTGAAGAATCATTTGCTCCGGTCGCTAGAATTGAAGCCATAAGAATCTTCCTTGCCAATGCAGCCAGTCGTAATATGATAGTCTACCAGATGGATGTCAAAACAGCATTTCTGAATGGAGACTTAAAGGAAGAAGTTTATGTGAGCCAACCCGAAGGATTTGTGGACGCTGAACATCCTACTCATGTATACCGCTTGAAGAAGGCTCTTTATGGGTTAAAGCAGGTACCAAGGGCATGGTATGATACATTGTCCAAGTTCCTTCTTGCAAAAAGATTCTCAAAGGGTGTTGTTGATCCCACATTATTCACCAGGAAGTCAAGCAAACATCTACTACTTGTTCAGATTTATGTAGATGACATCATATTTGCTTTATCTGATCCTAGTGAATGTGATAGATTTTCAAATGAGATGAGTTCCAAATTTCAAATGTCAATGATGGGACAAATGTCATTCTTCCTTGGATTACAAGTTTCTCAAAGTCCCGGAGGCATTTTCATCAATCAGTCCAAATATGCACATGAGATCTTGAAAAAGTTTGGATTCGATTCAAGTGAGCCAGTTGACACTCCCATGATTGATAGATCTAAGCTAGATGAAGACCCTACAGGGATTCCAGTTGATCAAACTAAGTACAAGAGCATGATTGGATCCCTAATGTACCTCACTGCGAGCAGACCAGATCTTCTATTTGCTGTATGCATGTGTGCGCGATATCAATCCAAGCCTACCAAAAAGCATCTAGAAGCAGTAAAAAGGGTTTTCAGATATCTTCAAGGAACAGTCCACATGGGTCTTTGGTATCCTAAGGACACGGCCATGGAGTTAACAGCCTATGCTGATGCTGATCATGCGGGGTGTCAAGACACACGTCGAAGTACTTCAGGAGGAGCTCAGTTTTTGGGGGAAAAGTTGGTTGGTCTTCTAAGAAGCAAATGAGCACATCCATATCATCTACTGAGGCCGAATACATTGCTATGTCGGCCTGTTGTGCCCAAATTCTATGGATGCGGTCACAACTATCAGACTATGGATTCACATACAACAAAATTCCTCTGTATTGTGACAACAAAAGTGCCATCGCACTCTGTTGCAACAATGTCCAGCACTCCAGGTCAAAACACATCGACATCAGGCATCACTTCATCAGGGAACAGGTTGAAAAGGGAATTGTGGAGCTGTATTTTGTAAGGACAGAGTTTCAGCTAGCAGACATTTTCACCAAGGCTCTTCCGAGAGAAAGGTTTCAGTTTATTCTCCCACGTCTTGGAATAAAGAGTTTGTCTCCTGAAACCCTCAAGTGTCTTCAGGATGAAAAGGAGGAGTAAAGGATTTTCTTCTCATATCCTTGTATATATCTTAAAACAAAAAGAAAATAGAAAAATATAAAACCTATAAAAACCATAAAAATCGAAAAATCAGAAAATACCAAAAATAGTCTCACCTAGGCATGTCTTCTGTTTATCGATAACATTTACGGACCTAGAAATGTCATTCAATAATGACACGGGTCTTTAAATGAAGCTCGAGCAGAAGTTATACAAATTGGTTAAAACATGTCTTAATGGCTTGCTATTACTTTAGATAGCAACCCGTTCTTCTAGATGAGGAAAGCACGTCGCCAAAAAGACGGCTGTTCCTCACACTGGATGATGTTCACCTGGGCATGGATTACTTTATATCCATGTTTCCCCGATCTGATGTACGTTTCAGTGCATCATTTCGTGTATAAGAAGAGAAATCTTCTTTTTTACCAAAACCCTCTTTCATTTATGATTCTTCAGGAGAGGTTTGGTGTTTCACAAGGTGGTAACTGGACTTAAGTTTTCTCAAATGCTTGACGCTCAAGTGAATGACTACAGCTCTTTCAATAGAAAATGGGTCATTCATTGAGGGGGAGAGCATTTAATCAAATTTATGACACCTTTTTAAACATTGTGCAACATTAGCAGTGACACTCTTCATTATCAGAACAAATTAAATCTGACACATTTTCTCCCACATTTTTCTAACTAATTTAAATCACTTGGGATCACAAATCTCAAAGGGTTTGAAATTTTTGATCGGGGGAGAGAATGTGATTTAAATATGAAATCTGATAAAATGTGATGATTTTAATTAAAAAGGTAAGCTCTCCCATATGTGTTAAACCATTTTCTACATCACTGCACATATTGAGGGGGAGCAAAATGTTTTGACTGTAAAAGTAAGCTCTCCCGTAAGTGCTAAACTCATTTGTATATCAATGCACTTATTGAGGGGAGCAAAGGATTTGGCATCACACGAGATCGTGACTCAGACTTAACCAATGAATTGACGAAACCAAAATGTCATCAATTGAAAGGATGCGTCTTGGCCGGGTAATAATTTCAAGCTGGTTTAACCAGTGATGTAAGCGTGTCTCGAAAAAGACGTATCTGAGTAGAGTGTACCATTTCGAGAAACCTTCTGTGGATTTGACCAGGCCAGGTAATAATTTCAAGCTAGTCTAACTAGTGATGTAAGCATATCTCGAATCGGTCAGGTTCACGGAAAGTGGATCAATTCAAAACAAGTGCAAGCTCTACCTACCATGTGCAAATTTACTAAACAATCATTCAAGCACATGTTGAGGGGGAGCATTTGAAAAATATAAAACTCTCAAGTGTTTACAAAAATGTGTTTCAAGATCATGAATACCTTGAGAGATTTTTCAAAGATTTGGTTTGGCAATCGTGGAAGAATACCAAAGACCGACCATTTTAATAGATGAATGGAGTTATAAGGATGGTTAGGTTAGGCTCAAGTTCCCACGATCCCGCCAGAACCGGAGGGATCTACCCAGGGACAATCCACTAGTTAGTGTAGAAGTCCTTAGGTATGATTAAAAAGGAGAAAAGTGAATAAGGGAAGAGTGCCGACTGAGATAGAGCTAGTACTAGAACAAACCCAACAAGGTGCTAGTTATGAAGTCTCGGTAAGTACTGAAGGGGTTGAAGAATGAAAAAGAATTGTAAAGATAAAGGGTGAAAAGAAATAGCCCTCCTTGCATCTTAGGCAGAAACCGGGTCAATACATATGCTGTCAGAATCACATAGTTGATTGCTGGCATTGAAGACAAAGTATCATGAACCCAGTGATACGCTGCACAACCCTCCCTAGCCACTCAAGGTCCCTCAAAGGATTCTTGTTTCAATTGTCACGAAGTTCAACACATTCCTATCATCTCTCTCACTCTGAGTTAGATGATATTGAAAAGGTGGCAGTCCTCTCCAGCCTCCGCTCTCTAAATCAAAACGCACTATAGAGTCTAGAGCCACGAGATTCACAATAAGATCTCATAGGAACACGGATAATTCCTACACTGGTTGTTCATCATTAAGGACACCAGTTGTAAACTTATGAGTCCTACGCAGATCTTAGCAATCTGCCAGAACATTTATGAGAGAATTTACATATGTAATTCTCAATGATTGAATGGAAATTCCTGCCAGGGTCAACATCAAACAGCCCTGAAAGTAGGTCACTTCGGTAATTCCTTGTGGATTACGCTTAGTGGTCTCGACAGTCTCAAACGGTCTACAGTCGTGGAGTGATCTCCAGCGACTCACCTAATCGTTGATGTACTACGGTACGATCTTAAAAAGCCCCCTGTGGGCTTTCGATTAGGAACGGTCTAGGTAAGGATTAGAGAGAGTTTTCACAATATGCTGTTAACAATCTCAAAATCCAAACCTGTAAGTACCGGTCGATTTGTTGCTAACTGTCGTATGCAGGAAATTCTGGCGGTTGTAGCTGTGGAATGCTGTAGCTGGTTGCAGTTATAGCTGATTGCAGAAAAAGATGCCAATCCACCACCACATGTTCACACTACATCATTATCATTACAATCAAAGAAGTCATGATCAACCCAAAGACCTACAACACAGCTTCTGCTAACTCTGATGTTGAAGATCATGACCAAGAATAGTGTGAGCATGTCGGTTCAATGTATATTTCATCACATGGAGACTTACAACAGAAAGATGACATGGAGACTCAAGTTGGATGATATTTACCAAGAATACTCAAAATCATCCAAGACAAAGAATGGTCATCTAATGATATCAAAAGATCACTGCTGAAGGCACAATGACTAATGAAGCTGAAGAATCAATGTTTGCGAGCTATGAGGTCAAGATTCATGGATAGAGTGCATGAAGTCAAAACGTTGTTTCCGGGGTAACCTCCCTTAGGGGGAGATTGTTAGGAATATAAATATTCAGTAGAAGACTCGGTCACCCCGAGCACTCATTTGTATTAAATAGCTCGTAGTATTATTAGTAACTATATTAGTAGATTAGATATTAATTAGTATTGTGGAGTGAGTCGGGTCTTTACTCATTGTCTGCTTGCTCCACAGCCCGGTAGGGGCAAACTAGCTAGCTTAGCCAAGTAGTATAAATAGCCCTCTCCACATGTGGAGAGGGTTGGACCTTCACACACAACACTTTAATACATTTTTTCTTTTGGTTTTATCTCTCTATGGTTCCTCTCCTTCTCTCTCTATACTTCTTCTTGTTCGATCCAAATATAGCACTCAAACTAGTGTTTCTTTGATTGTGAATAACCTACAACTTATATTAATAAGACACAAATAAACATGGAAACTCTCATTTTTACACGTATATATATTACTTAGGTTTCTAGGTATCTAATAGCTCCAACCCATGCACATACAACCTAATTAAATTAGCCAAAACCAATTGTACATCTACATATATATACTCACGTTCACAACCCCTTTTTTTAACACACTTGGAGAAACTCCAAACTCTCCTGTATTCGACCCATTTTATTTGACAGAAAATGCATGAAACTTCACTATATAAACATATAATTTTCCAAGTCATAGGCCATTACATTTATAAGTACTGGTTCAATAATTCATGCACCATAAGTATTTATAGTTCATGCAGCCAAACTGATTTTAATTCATACGTCCCATATACTGATCTCTAGTGTACCAATTCATTTCATTTTCTCTTCTTACTTCTTATTCTTACTTCTTCTTAGGCTACAAGGCAAGGTTCACCCAACTTCACCATCCACCTCAGCGCCACATCAGCTTTCTCTCTCTTCTCACTCCCCTTCACCCAACTTCACTATTTACTAGTCAAGGGATCACCAATCTTCACCATAACTCCCTTTTTTTATACTTACACAATTAAAAACGTAAACGTAAAAATATAAAAATGTAAACTTCAAATATTAAACATAGTACATAAACCGTTACATAAACTTCAAATAATAAACATAGTACATAAACCGGGAATATTAAACAATACATAAACTACGATTATTAAAGACGCACACATACGAAAGTAAATCATTACACAAACTTCGAAATTAAAACTAAAAGTCTAAACCCCACTTCTCTTTGATCCCCGCTCTAATCCCATCCATGGCCTTGCGTGCATCCCCAGTCAAATGTTCATAGGGCTGCATATACAACATTAAGTCTGTTTGCTTTGCTTTATACTCATTCACTTCAATTTCCTTCCTTTTTATCTCCATCCATTCAGCCCGTTCTTTCCTCTTCAACTGATTGTCACGTTCGACTTGCTGTGCCATCTCCGATATCATCATCTTAGCCAAATCCTCTTCATTAATAGTTGCCGAAGATCTCACACCTTTTTTCTTCAAAGCTTTCGCTTTGTCACTGCCCATTGGTCGTGAAATTTCTTGCACCTTATTTTCCTTGTCATCTCCTCCAGCATTATCATTCAGGTTTATACTTGTATCTCCTCCACTCTCTTGGTTGAACGAACTAGACCCAGATGACTTGTATCTCTTGGCCCTTTCATTTCCTTCATTTGATAAAAAACCTGGAACTTCACTATCATTCCATTTCTGACATTTCCTTAACAGCTCCCAACAACGTTTGAGTGTGAACTTTACTCCATATTCAGCTTGATAGTTTAGAGTTGCCCTATTGTAGTAATCTTCATCTCCGGCACCACTATGTTTGGTTGTGATGATGAACCACCAACTTGGGTTTGTGACATATCAAATTGAGGTTGGCCCGAGAATTGGCTAAACGCGTTTTGTTGGTGTTGGGTCGAGAATTGGTTAAAGGATGGATTACGGTATGGTCGGTTTGGGTAGGTTTGGTTGTATAATGATTGTGGTCGTATGTTGCGAGGTGGGTTTGACGGGGGAGTATTTCCTAGATTGAAGGTTCCTTCGGGTGTCGGGGGATTGCTTTGATTATTTCTTCGTTGTCCACGATTAATGTTTTGGGGAGTGTTTTGTTGAGACATTTTTTTGATAAAAAGAGTGTTAAAAGATTTGAGTTGTGTTTAAAAATGGTGGGTTTTGTGTGTATTTATAGAAGAAAAATTTGGGGTGGGTGTTGAATTTTTTTTTTTTTTTTTTTTTTTTTTTACTTATGCAACGGTCCGGTTTTAATTTTTGAACACAAAGTCCCAGATTTATAGTGGTGAACATTTCACCTTAATGTGCCTTGGTTTGTGTGAGCTGCGCGTGAATATGGGTGGTAGCCATGGGAGCTACGCGTGAACTTGGTTAAAGGTGAGAGGCTCACGCTGCCTTGCCAAGCAGCCTTATTATATTTTCCATATCATTCTGGTCCCATCTTTGTTTTATTATACGAATATCACTTTAGTTAGTTGAGTTGATAAAGTGTCTTGATAGATGTGTTGATATATCACGCCATATATATATATAATATATATAATATATATATATATATATATGTATGTATATATATATATGTATGTATATATATATATGTATTATATATATATATGTATATATATATATATTATATGTATATATATATATATATATATATATATAAATTATATATATATATATATATATAATATATATCACGCCATATTATATATATATATATATATATATATATATATATATATATATATATATATATATATATATATACATATATATATATATATATATATATATATATATATATATATATATATATATATATATATATATATATATCAAGCCATATATATATATCAGATTCTTGGTCCTTCTATTAAGCTTATACGCTTTATCTGATTCTTATCTACTTCGTATTTTATATAATAGTGGGTAGATAAAGTTTTGATTTTTAGTTTTTAACATATAACCCTCAAATCGACACCAGTAAAGAGTAGCAACAAGCAGCCACAAAAGTAACACGAACCTGATAACTGTTGCTTATTAAACATGTGGATTAGTCGCGACTTAATTATGGTGGTCGAATACAAGAAAGTTGAATCGGATCAGGAACATACACGCATGTGATTTGGTTGACACAAAGGCTGATTAGACAAGACTTAACAATAAGTTGAACACTGATTCATAGCATCACAAACTCCCAAGTATCCTATGCAGATACATCGACTAACAACACAACATGCCATCCGACACACAAGTAACCACAACCCATGACAAGAACAATCTAGGTTTTATATACTAGGCGTGTTTCACAGGAAAAACCAAAACAGATTCAGTTTTTATATCAGTTCATGTGACGTGTTTTATATGAGCTTACATGCGTATATTTTAGTGTCGAAAAGATGGAAAACATAGGAAATGGAATACCTTGTTGACAGATTTTAATGAGGCCAAGAATGCAAGTAAATACCCACGTATAACAACACACCGAGAATTTCACGATCACCGCGGCTTCAAAACCTCCTTTGCTTAACGATGGGACTGGACAGATTTAGAGTTTGGTTTAGGATAAGCAAGTATGGGTCATTTAATGTGAATGAGAGGAATGAGGAAATTGTGGGTTTTAAGTGCAGGAACCGTAGGTGTTAGGGCTATAAATCAGGAAGACCCAATCTTGTATTTTTAGCAAAAATATTCGTCAATCTCATTTGTTTCTTATCACTTATGTTTTAGACGTGTGATATAAAGGGAAAGTACAAGATTTTCGCTTTCAAGATGGGTACAAGGAAAACGTGGGTGTGGCAATGAAACAACATATTAGGTTTGTAGCACCAGCAAGGGTATACTATTTTTTTGTAACCTTGACATATTGTGAACGATATTTAATTCATATGATCTGTATATTGAGCAATTGTTGAATCTAAACATCTTAATTGTGTGGATGATTCGGGTGGTCTTGTGTTATGAAAGAATAGATCCATGGAGTTTAGAGAGAGAGATAAAGTTAAAGAGAGGTTAAAGGGAAAACTTGAAAATGGTGAAAATACACAAGAGTTCCAACCCTCTCCCTAGTGGAGAGGGGTATTTATATAGTTACTAATATTGTGCTCCTAGTGGGCTGTGGAGTGAGCTGACAGTGGGGAAAGCCCCGACCCACTCCATAAATATAAATACGACTAAGCTAATAATACTAATACAAATAATATTACTAAGCTAATATTAATAAGCCTACGAGCTATGTGAATGCTAAATAGATGCTCGGGGTGACCGAGCCTTCATCTGAATATTTATATTCCTAACAGCAATAGTTGCAAATGAGTGAATGGAGTGACTAGCATTCTACACACATTATATGTAACATCTTATGAAATTATTGTTACCTAATAGTATTTCTGTAGTGAGATTTACAGATGAGTTTATATATAATTAATCTTTTTCTAAATTTCTTACAGTAGTGGTGAATGGTGCCTTATCATATGTGTCCACATATATTATGTTGTTATGTGTCCACATAATCTTTTTCTAAATGTTCTGGCAGATTGCTAAGATCTGCGTAGGACTCATAAGTTTACAACTGGTGTCCTTAATGTTGAACAACCAGTGTAGAAATAATTCGTGTTCCTATGAGATCTTATTATGTATCTCGTGGCTCTAGACTCTATTGTGCGTTTTGATTTGGTGATCGGAGGCTGGAGAGGACTGCCACCTTTTCAATATCATCTAACTCGGAGTGAGAGAGACGATAGAAATGTATTGAGCTCCGTGACAATTGAAACAAGAGTCCTTTGAGGGACCTTGAGTGGCTAGGGAGGGTTGTGCACCGTATCACTGGGTCCATGATACTTTGTCTTCAATGCCAGCAATCAACTAAGTGATTCTGACAGCATATGTATTGACCCGGTTTCTGCCTAAGTTGTAAGGAGGGATTCTTTCTTTTCACCCTTTATCTTTACAATTCTTTTTCATTCTTCAACCCCTTCAGTGCTTACCGAGACTTCATAACTAGCACCTTGTTGGGTTTGTTCCAGTACTAGCTCCATCTCAGTCGGCACTCTTCCCTTATCCACTTTTCTCCCTTTTTTTTAATCATACCTAAGGACTTCTACACTAACTAGTGGATTGTCCCTGGGTAGATCCCTCCGGCTCCGGTCTTTGGTATTCTTCCACGATTGCCATAAACCAAATCTTTGAAAAATCTCTCAAAGTGTTCATGATTCTGAAACACATTTTTGCAAACACTTGAGAGTTTTATATTTTTCAAATGCTCCCCCTCAACATGTGCTCGAATGATTGTTTTATAAATTTGCACATGTTAGGTAGAGCTCGCACTTTTTGAATTGATCAACTTTCAGTGAACATGACCGATTCGAGACACGCTTACATCACTGGTTAGACCAGCTTGAAATTATTACCCGGCCTGGTCAAGTCCACAGAAAGTTTCTCGAAACAGTACACTCTACTCAGACACATCCTTTTCGAGACACGCTTACATAACTGGTTAAACCAGCTTGAAATTATTACCCGGCCAGGATATGTCCTTTCAATTCATGATAGTATAGGTTTCGTCAATTTATTGGTTAAATCTGAGTCATGATCTCATGCTATGCCAAATCCTTTTTGTTCATTTGCTCCCCCGCAATATGTGCATCGATATACGAAAGAGTTTAGCACATATGGGAGAGCCTAACGTTTAAGTCCAAAACATCACATTTTCATCAGGTTTCATATTTAAATCACATTCTCTCCCCCGATCAAAAATTTCAATCCTTTTGAGATTTGTGATCCCAATTGATTTAAATAAGTTAGAAAATGTGGGAGAAAATGTGTCCGATTTAATGTAGTCTGATGATGGAACATACTGTGCTCCCCCTTAATCTAAGAGGGAGATTCACTGCTCATTTTGCACATGATAACATTTTATAACACAAATGATATTGACCTTTTTGCGCAGACGATGTAATCATCCACTTTTCTGAGTGAATCAGTGGTCAACATCAATCATCCATCCACCAACAATCTTTCGCAAATGTAGTTGATCCCCACTTGGCGAGACCAAAATAGATGAATGGTGGTGGTGGTGGTGAAAGTGTTCTTGTTGTTGTTGTTGCCAACGTTGTTGTTGTGGTGAATTTCGAGCCAATCAATAGAGTTTGAACGTCTGATCAAATGGTTAGAATGGGAACTGGCACATTCATTTTGGCTATGGAATCTGCATAAGAATATCAACAGATATATATACATACAGATACACTATTCCTTAATAGCTACCCTTCAGCAGCTTGCCACATTATAATACCAAATTCATTTAATCAAACTACAGTCAGGAAATACGTCAAACTACTACCTAGCATGAAGAGCAATCAGCAATCATGAGCATGGCAATTCACACAGATTTCAATATTCAATTCAGGATCTTAGGAACAAGATTCTAACACGATAGATATATACCTAAGGATATCCTGAGAACATATGCACTATTTCAACAACAATTAAGCAGCAATCGACTAACAAAAGTCAAACAAAATTTGAAACTCACTCATTTAGATCATACAAATGTCAGTGGAGCATTCAAGAACATCAAACACAACTGGTTTTCTAACTTCTTTTAGGTTTTGAGTCTTAAAGCGTTTCGGGGATTATACGAGGATTCCAAAGTAACACAAATGAACCTTCTAGATACATAAAGCTAGGAAACTATAAGCAAATTGCACATAATGTCCTAAACTTTCTAGCAACTAACACATTTGGCCATTTGATATAAAGTTTTAGCAAGATCCTCTTCAACTAATACCCCATTAACTACAAAACCATTTCTGACAAGTATGAGTAAACCAAGAAATCCGTTTGATGATACAAAATTTGAATTTACTCTCCCCCTCAATCAATGACTCGTATTCTAGTTAAAGATTTGTAGTCGTTGACTGAGTGAAATTTTTTATGCATAATCCAAGTTTAAAACAAATTTCATACAACACATATTCACCAAGTGTCTCACAAATAGTTTTAAGAAGAATCATGTTCTTCTTAAAACTATTTGTGAGACACTTGGTGAATATGTATCCATCCTTGGATATTAAGCCCTGATAACACACAACAGAGAATGAAGAATAGACTGACGACTCGACCTTCTTCAGTCTTAAGTATAACACCTAAGTAACAAGTTGAACCACTGATCATCTATAGTATGTATCCATCCTTGGATATTAAGCCCTGATCACATGAACCTGTTGTGCGTCCTTGATGTACACATTCTCTCTCCCCTGATGGTTACGATTAATCAGCCCATGACGTAAAAGCGAAACGATAATACCAAGGTAACAAGTTGAACCACTGATCATCTCTGCGGTTATCAACACCGGAATAACTTCAACTCAGAAGCAGTATAAAACCCGATCACGTGAACCTGTTGTGCTTCCTTGGTGTACACATTTCTCTCCCCTGATGGTTACGATTAATCGGAATCATCATCATGATATGTACATGTAGCCTAATAACGTATACATGAAGCATTGACTAGAAACCCTTTGATGCTGATTGAACCAGCTCGTGAGACGATGTTGATTAGCATTCCATGACCATGTTCTTCAACACCTTGATAGAGGAAGAAGATGTAGTGTTGGAGAACCATGGTTTGCACGACTCCTGAACTGACGTATTCAGGAGTCGTATGACCATTTCTCAATCATCAATCAACATGTAGATTAATATTCACCCTTCCCCCCCTCAAAAATTGCATATGCCTGCCAACTGCAATTTTTGATGATTGAACTAGTGAATATTAATACCATCAACGGTAAGTAGCTCCGCTTGACGGTTCTTGAAGACTAACATGTTGTTTATTCATCCTTTCCCCCCCTTAAAAATTGCATATGCCTGTCAACTGCAATTTTTTGGTTGAATATGTGAATAACAGAATACTCTGCGGTTATCAAGGTAACAAGTGAATAAGAATATACTCCAAGATGCGCCGATCCACTTGAAGACTGAATAAGCACGGAAAGAGTATGAAACTTGTTGATGAGAATGGCCCTAAATAAGAAGATTTCTTTTCTTCCAAAGATAAAGCGCATTGAAGCGTACACTTTTCTTTTCCTTGAAGAACGAGGCCTGAACTGAGGTATTCAGACGTCATAATGTTGAAGAGCGAGGCCTGCACTGACTTGTACAGACGTCATTATATTGAAGAGCGAGGCCTGCACTGACGTGTACAGACGTCATTATCTCTCTCTTTACTACTTCTCTCATCTAACTTGTTACCAACCCCATTATCATTTTGTCAGCTTGATGTCGTGACCACTGATGGAGAAAACCCAATATGATGAACTTGATACTGAAGGAATATAACCCGAACTTGTGTCTTAAACTTGTACTAATGCGAGACAAAGAGCGGTGCAGAGACTTCGTGCAACATCGAATCCCTAAGTACTCTATACTCTTCAACCAACCAACCATCAAGTATAAGACGTACATCACCTCTTGGATATCCACAATTTCGTGTGACACTGAGCACTACAACGTGACTCCTTAAAGTGATAGTTATTTTGTAATAGGGAGAAAGAAAAAATAACTAGATATCCAAGTCCTCGTCATTGTAGATGTTGAAAGCTCGAACAAGGATCTCGAAGAATCTTCATCCAACCTCCCCGATATCTTCAGATACTAAGTACACACACCCATGAAATTTCACTTCAGCTTCAAATAAATAATACTGAACTAACGCCGTAGTCACATCTTGTTGATTAAATGCCCCGATCCAGCCATTTGTGATGTTTTAGCTGAACTTTGATAATGGTTTTAACCCGATCATGTTCAAGAGCGCATAGTCCATCATCACGGGATTTTACAAATCTATGATTTAAACCGAGAAATAAGTTCTTTTGCGGGATTTTACAAAACCAAGAAGAAACCGTGAGACAGTAACAGATTGAATGTGGCATGACTGATTTGATTTTGGCGAATATCAGTTTGGGTTAAGAATATCTTGTGAGAATTACTGAGCACATCACAACTTTTAAAACCTTCGTCCAACTACCCAACCTCGTACACAAACAACTGTTTGAGACCACTTGATGAAGGAAACCCGATATACCAATATTGCAAATGAAGTAGAATTACTCAAATTTGTTACTTAAGCTTGCACTGTTGTTGGAAGAATGGTGTTAAATCTCTAAGTACTTAATGTTATCCTGACAAAGTATGAGACTTTCATCACCTCTTGCGATTATCCACAATGTCTTCTACGTGTGACACTGAGTACTATAATGTATCTCCTTTAAGTGATAGTTAGCCAGGTCTTCAACCATCCACCCCGACTTCTGGAAACTAGATAACCCAAGTCTTCAACATTCATCTTACGCACGAGCAAGTTATCATTGAGATCATGCATCCAACCATCCCCGACCTCAAGATAAACTAAGTAGACACCTTTGTGAAATACAACTTCAATCTTAAACAAGGAATACCAAATTAACTTCGTGATCATTTTGTGCGGTTGAATAGTCAAAGGGAGAAGAAACATGCGCTAATTCTTAGCAGTGCCCATGACTCATAGTCAGTCCTATCAAACATAGCTGTCTGAACCAGCTGCTTGGATGATATCAGGTGCAGTGCATGGAATTGTTGTCGTACTGTGTACAGGATTTTACAGTTCTTGAGATTTAACCGAGAAATAAATTCAAGAACAAACTACACAACAGTAAGTATCAGACCGCTGAAATCTTAGGCAAATTGCTAAGCCCCAAACCGCTGAAAGCTAAACCACTGAAACCGGAACCGCTAATATTCAAACCTCTGGAGACTGAACCACTGAATTGCTACGATCTGACCCGCTGAAACTAGAACTGCTAAGATTCAAACCGCTGTAGACTGCACCGATATGATCTGACCCGCTGTAACCGGAACCGCTAAAATTCACATCGCTGGAGACGGAACCGCTAGGAAACTCGCGCTAATTCTCCCCCACAAAACGGGCATGCAATGACCTTTTCCCCAACACTGAGAGTCCGTGATGTTTGAGAATTTGTCAAGCACAATACATGGAACAAGACAAATAAAACTACTGCAACGAAGATGGTGATTAAGACTCTCTTGTAGTAACCCCTTGCTAGACTCCTCATCAATGATTTAGCAGATTAACAATTCATTGAAGCTCGTAATATGCCAAAACCGCTTGATGAAATGTGTTTAACTTAAAAGTGAGTAAAAGGTTAAAACACGTCTCTAAACAAATCACCTCCCGTCTTTAAGTCTGACCACCTCTTGTGAAGATCTTGTACTACAATCCCATTAGAAGCTTGAGAAACAACAATCACTTGATGAAGCTTGATAAAGAACAAGTCCCGACTTATACTTGCACTAACTTGTGATTTAGAACCTATATTGAGCACAACAACGTAACTCCTTTAAATATAGGTAGTGATATATACCCAACCTTCCATCCTTTATTGTATATATCCATCTCTTGAACATTCAAGTCTAATCACTATAAATACGCTTGAACAAGGGTCATCAAACATCGTGCATCCATCCACCCCGAGATGTTTGTGACACTAAGTACACCAACCCGTGAATTAACAGACCAACCAAGTTACCCTAATTTCCCAATTCCTGCCGATCTCGAAGCACAACCTTATCCCGAAGAAAATAGTCAAACTCCGTAAGTAATTTTTTGTCTAAATCAAAGTCCTGCCTACTTGTCCCAAATTAATTTCACTTGATTTTACAACTCTTGAGATTTAAACCGAGAAATCGAATCTTTCGCGGGATTTTCTAAAACCTACAAGAGAAACCGTGAAATTAACCAGAATACCCAAGAGTGAAGTGCAATACCAATCTTCACGATTCAAGTTAAGGAAGACAAATCTTAACTTGATCAAATCGCAACAAGTCATGTCACAATTTGTCAAATCGCAACAAGTTTGGTCGCAATTAACCAAATCGCAATAAGTCAAATCACAAGTGTCAACTCGCAACGACAAATCGCAACTGGTCAAATTGCAGTCAGTCAAATCGCAATAAATCAAATAGCAACTTGTCAATTTGCAATTAATCAAATCGCACTTTGTCAACTATAACTTAAATCGCAAAGATCAAATTGCAGGCTCACCCAAATTTCAGGCACCAATAGGACAACGCGGCAAAATCCACAACTCGATAATCACGTTGATATTCATTGAAAACTTTAGCCGTGTATAACTATGTGAAAATTTGTGTCAACCAAATTACCACTTGATATACCAAAATTGAAAATTGTATCCAAAATTTTGTAAGAAATTCGGATGACAATTTTAATTTAGATACCCATCAAATTGAGTGAACCATTATTCTATAACAATAGCTCATTTCCGCCCATTGAAAATGATATGAAGATCGATAATCACAAAACTCTTAACCCTAATCTCATTCTTTCATCCGCCCCCTAACTACTTCTCTTATCACTTTGCAGTCAACTGCAACCCTAGTCTCACAAATCATTTCTCTGCCTCATTCCATATCCATATCACCAAGCACATCTCCCAACACCATCAAAATACTCTAATAGAGCAGCCAAATAACAAGTTATTCATCAAAAGCAATCGATGAGCTCAGTCAATAATTATCTTGGCACCATCAAAACACACCAATAGAACATAGAAACACAGGGATCGGGAACCCAAAAAGAACCCAAGACGGTTTAACTTCAAGATCATCCCTTGGGTCTCAGGTAGGTGCTTATAGTGGTTTCTTGTTGTTATTAGTTTATCGCAAGCTGAGATAAAGACCGAAGATAAGATTGAGTGAGATAGGTTAGATGCGAGGTTTTGTTGTTGATATTGAGAGAGGAAAACATAATTTAATTATGATGATGTAATAAGAGTCTTGATTTGATTGTAACTAGTTGATATTCGAATACCAAATTAACATCGTGGTTGTGTGACTGATTTTGTTGTAATTTTCTTGTTCATTGTGTGAAGTTATTGGATTTAATGTTGTGTATGGACTTTGGTTGATGCTGTGATCTCTTCTCTTTGATCTGTTTTTCATTTCATTATGATCTTGTGAGTCTTGGACTGATGATGGTGAACATAGTCTAGTTATTGGTTGAAGTCAAGTTGGCTAGGAGTCATTGAGTCCTTTCTGCTACATCTTTGTTTTCGATTAAGATATAATTAGTGTATACATTTTGAACATACGTTAACACCAGATCAGAACACAACTGACACAATTCGCAGTAAACTCAACCAGGACAAATTGCATAAGCATCCAGACACAAAATGCAAGCCACAAAACGCATGTCTCTCACAAGACAAAACGCAAGTTTGCTATCAGACAAAACGCAAGAACACAAAACGCAGGATGACAAACTGCTAGGACAGACAAATCGCTAGAACACAAAACGCAACCCTGTCACTATCACTAAAGTACGACTGTCACTTTCCCAGATTTGTTTTCTTTCCCATTTTGGTTAGCATCTAAATCACTTGTCTTACACAAAGCCCAAAGTACAACATGTGAACCACAAAACGCAAGTGCAACATGTGACCCCTAAAGAATCACAAAACGCATAATAGACAAAACACAACAAAGAACACCATTTTAATACCACAGACCAGCAGCATTTGATGAGGAAAACCGCGACCAGGAACAAAAATCTGCGACCAAGAACTTAACACCGTGGAGCAGCTCTAACCCGTCAAGGTTTCAACCAAGAAGAAAAATTCAACCAGGAAAATAAATGCACATTCAACCTCAATAAGCCGCAAAACACTAGGAACCAAGAACAAAACCAACAACTCGTTGACAAAAAACAGTTTGACCAACGCAGTCAAGACAAACTAATCACCATTCAACACAAGTCAGTCGTAAAAATACAGATTATGACCACATACGTATACCACAAGTCACACGATAAGATCAGTGGACAACATAGCCCAAATTCAGTTAGGCCCAACACAAAGACCACAGGAACGCATGACTTGTCAATATGAATGATATTTGAGGTACAAGTAGATTAAGAGGCAAATGATTCGAACCAAAGCAACCGAGTAACCCAGTTTGTACAAAGTGATTCGAACCAAATAGAATGAAACCAAAACACAATCAAACCGAACCTAACCATGGCTCTGATACCAATTGTTGAATCTAAACATCTTGATTGTGTGGATGATTCGGGTGGTCTTGTGTTATGAAAGAATAGATCCATGAAATTTAGAGAGAGAGATGAAGTTAGAGAGAGGTTAAAGGGAAAACTTGAAAAAGGTGAAAATACACAAGAGTTCCAACCCTCTCCCTAGTGGAGAGGGGTATTTATATAGTTACTAATATTGTGCCCCTAGTGGGCTGTGGAGTGAGCTGACAGTGGGGAAAGCCCCGACCCACTCCACAAATATAAATACGACTAAGCTAATAATACTAATACAACTAATATTACTAAGCTAATATTAATAAGCCTACGAGCTATGTGAATGCTAAATAGATGCTCGGGGTGACCGAGCCTTCATCTGAATATTTATATTCCTAACAGCAATAGTTGCAAATGAGTGAATGGAGTGACTAGCATTCTACACACATTATATGTAACATCTTATGAAATTATTGTTACCTAATAGTATTTCTATAGTGAGATTTATAGATGAGTTTATATATAATTAATCTTTTTCTAAATTTTTTACAGTAGTGGTGAATGGTGCCTTATCATATGTGTCCACATATATTATGTTGTTATGAGTGATGAAAGTTAATAAGGAATGACCAAATTTTGAGGGATTTTGATATCAATCAATGTCATTCTTATCTTTTATTTTTGATCCTTAGCCGATTAAATAAGGATAAAATAACTTAAATAATGACCATAATTTCCATAGCACATAGTAATTAAATACGTTATGTTAATACTTGGCCATAATTTTCCTATATGGTGCATAACTTAGAGAATGAAACATATATTACGTTATGTTATTTCATATTTATATATAAAATTTATATATCATGAGTAAAATAATAAAAATAGGAAGGTTACTTGATTTATGGGGAATGATTGAGGACCCATTCAATGATAGTATATTTAACATAATGTTACACCATTTGTACATAAGAATGAAGATTTGGTTGTGGTATAATTAGGTGTGTGTTGATATTTAATTATGTAACATTCGTTTTATCATAAGTCTTTATTATCGTATCATTTTTATTCGTTCAATTATTAACGGTTAAAATGCTTAGGTTATATTCGGGATAAAATGTCTTTTACAAATTTGAGACCAAAGGGGTATTCTGGCTATTTTACGTGTTTAAAATTTTCAGGTTTTACAACTCTTCCCATCTAAAAAAAAATTTTGTCCTTAAAAATTAAAGTGAAAAGAAGCGGAAAACAAAATGGACCGTGAACAGAAATGTGAATGACATGTTTCTCATGACTCTATCTCGTTGATCAAAATAGCTTCGGCTTCCTCAGAAAAGACATACAATAGTGAATCTAGATCAAAAGAATAATATACCAACGTAACAGATGATAATCGTATTCTCCCGGAAGGGATACAGGGAGTACGTAGGATTTGACGGATATTTTGTCCGTGGAATTTGATTAGACAAATCAGATGAGAACGTGCAGAAAACAGATTGTTTGATAACATCTACCGGCAGAAAGCTCTACAACAGAACCTAAGATTCTTATCGGAAGTATAGAGGTCAGAAAACGCGTGATGAGAATCCAAACGTATCAAATCATGTAGCGGTGAAGGCAGATTAAGCGTATAGGTAGAATGAACCTAAAATCTCACTAACGCAGATAATCTAAAATAGCTATTAGAACTTCTAAGGCTTCTAAGGCACTCCTTGAAATATGCTATGATCACAATAAGTGCACGTTATATGATGTAAGTATTATCACGTTGATCAGGTGTCATAATACTCGCATCATATAAATATGCCCTCATGATGGTCATACTTTATCTCAAGTCGTGAACAAAACAACCTATCTTAATTCACCTAGTCCTTCTACAGTCTCATAGGTCATCAACATCAAACAACATGACTCAGAGGAGAACGAAACTACTCGAAAGAGTAACGGAAATCCTAGAATACCTATCAGAATTAAGGTACGTCGTTAATAGCGTCAATCCTTCATCACTCACCGAAATCAACTCAGCCAATATAAGTGGTTGCTTCAAAATCCGCCCATTCCTAAACATAAATCTCCAGGTTCCTTCCATAATTCGTCAAAATTAGCATAAGAAAACCATCATCCAACATACGCAGAATGAACACAGAACGGAATTACTAATAGAGAACCTAAATCATTCAAAGGATCTCATTATCAGGTAACGAAAACTTAAGTAGGTTAAGAGGAAGTGAATTACGTCATCAATAGCTTCATCGTTCACAAAATCAACTCCTCCAAACACATACTTTTGCTTCAAAATTCATCCATGCAAATACATGATCTCAAATCTCTTCCATCCGCAAGTCTGCTTCTTCCCTCAATTCATCTTAGTACAACTAAAATGAAATAGAGAAGCAAGATTGCGTGTCTTTGACAGGTCTTCTAGCACAACTCAGAATCCGCCAACTCGATTACATTCTACTGTTATGTTTGCCATCACCTTCGTCTTGCAAGAAATGTTTTCCAATCTTCAAGGTGAACACCGCTGCTGTCAACTCCAGGTTAGGTGCTGAATAGTTCGTCTCCTACGGTCTGGTTGTCTCGATGCCCGAACTGAAATCTCCACGTGCTGCATGAAATATACTCTAGACCTTTCTCAGTTTCTCTCTTCTTCTCATATGCTTCCTCCATGGTAACGCCTGTCGCGAACATCTTCTACTACTCTTCTATAAGGTTTCTAACTCTGATAACGGTCTTAAATCTTGGTCCTTTCTGTGGGAAACTCTGTCATCACAAGATACCTGGTAGAGCTGTCTGCTACAATTCTGAACGCCAATCACATCTACTCTTCCAGAACAAAGGGTCATTCTACTTAATACGGAAATGATCTACATGTTCCTCTTTCGTCATTGGACACAACACAATGTCATACTATGACAATTTGTCCAAATACTCGCGAAAACAGGATTCTATTAGCCAATACAATTGACATCATTAAAACTCATAATGATCACAACGAGTACGAAAGAAGCTTCATGAATCGTCTTAGGGAAACATCACCTATCTTCCTCTTCACGAATAAAACTGGAATACTTCACAGAGGTTACTCTCAGTTAGTCAACTCCCTTCTTAGAAGTTCTTGTGGTTGCTTCTTCAGTCCTTCAAACTTAAATGAGGCCGTCTGATACGGAGTTTCAAAGATAGACCAAATCAATCATTGATACACGGGAATGGATAATGATTACGGATAGTGATACGGTTAAGTTCACGATAGTCGATACGCCGCCGCATACTTCCCTCTTTCTTCTTCATAAACCAACGAGAGCATCCAAAGAGAAACACAGAGGTGAACAAAATCATATTCCATCAACTCCTTCAATCTCTCAACTTCTATGGCACCATGGTTTCGTCAACTGTGATCAGTTCAATGCCAAATCTACTTCCCAAGCAGGAGGGAATCCCAAGAGGTTCATTAGAGAACATCAAAAAAATTTTGTACAACAAAATACTTCCAATGCCACAGCTTTCTAAAGGTGGATACTAATATGTGTCAGGAGAAACTTGACAATCAAATGAGATCGGAGTATGTGCTTCTATAGCAACATTAATCTTAACAGATTTAAGTGTTTGAGATAGATAAGCAAACAGTTCAAGGTGTTGGAATTTTGTTTAGCTTTTAGCATAAGTGGCAGGTAGGGTGTGAATCATTGGTAATACGAACATCGTATAACTGTCAAAAGTGAGATGTATGGAATATTAGTTATCAGCATCATCATGCTCAGTTAACAATTCCGTACTGAGATAGTACTTACATCATATCCTTCCAAAGGAAACTGGTTGGCAGGAAAGGTTCATCATTCAAGGGAGGGAACAAAACTTCCTATATCTGTGGTTAATTACTGGAGTCCTCATAGGAGTAGTAATGGATTATGCAGAGTTAAGTAGTATCAGATGATACATTTATATCCAGCATAAGAATGAATTCATAGAATGTGTCAAACACATTATGGTCGAATGACCTTCAGGATGGTCGAAAAGTATCAAACTGTATATCAAACAATTTGGAAAAAATGGAGATCAGAATTAGAAAGTGAAACTTAAATGGTGTAAGGTATCCATGTAGTTCCCGAGGTATTCCAATCTTACTTGGTTACTAAACTTAGGTTGCAAAACTTTCTAGCTTCTGAAACAAATGTTCTTATAAGGCATAGCTAAAGGTAGAGGCATGATTCAGAGTGATGCGGAAGCAATGCTACTACATAGATGTCCTAGTCTACCCATTCCTCACCGGTTATAACTTATGTTCCTATGGGGAGATCCTAAAGCAAATTCTCAAAGGTTGTCTTAAGAGCGCCTACAGTGGAAACTTAATGGTCCAAACTTCACAGGTCAAGGTTAGTTGTACTACAAGTCGCAGCCTGGCTCTGATACCATAATTGAAACACCCCAACCCGATAAGGGTAGAAGTATTACGTTATGGTGACATATCAAAGCAAACACAAGCATAAGACTTAAATAATACAAATGAATTTCAAAGGTTACAAAGGGAAAAAATATGAAATACAAGGTTACAACAATAAATACTAAGTCTAAAAATGTAAACACTTCTAGTCATCTCTAATCCCGAGTAGCTAATAAAGTGTAGTCTTCTATTTCCAAAGTACTCTCCACTCCGAACTCAGCTTCCTACTAAAACATGCCGCAAGAAAAGAAATGCGGCTGAGCTTAAAAAGCCAAGTGAACAGATATATATAAATGAAACAAAGATAAGGAATGAACATATAAAGTATGGTGCATTGGGAAAAGCATGAGGTATCAACAACTGGGTATAAAGAGTAAGAAAAGGTCAGTAATCTACCACGAGCCCAAACAAATCAAATCAAATATCATAGTAACCATAGAGATGCGACCTCTCAAATATGTGAAGGACGTGTATTGCACACAACATCAATCACCAAAAATATATCACATAACATAACAGATACAGATCATATCTAGGATGCATCCATACACCCCTGCAAAAATATTAGTGGCCAAACATATATAATAATTGAGCTCATAATAAAAAACAGAAAAGGGACGGTGTGGAACATCTCTCGACCACACTAGAGTCATGCCATTGGTGCATCAATGACACGGCCATGGAACCCCCATGACTAGGAAACAAAGTGGCTCGGGTATCAAACTATAAGGTTTAAAAGTCATATTATATCAAAGGTCCATAGGTTTCATAGCAAAGGTTCATAGTCAAAGTTTTCTATCAAGTGTTCATTTAAAGAAATCTCTTAATAATGGTTTTCATAAAAATGATCATTAATAACGGTTTTCGTAAAGGTAGTTCATAAAGGTAGCTTTCATAAAAGTTAGTAAAATTCCATATAAAAGTGGTAACGCATCATGCTCATAAACATCATTTTAAAAAAGTTTTTCTCAAAACATTTCAGTGATATAATTAAGAAGGGTTTTCACATCCAGTTACAATATCAATGGTTTACAATCTAAGGGAGCATAGTAAAGGCATAGATCAAATAAGAGAGCCATAATAAGAAGGCTCAGATCAACGGCATCATAGTCAAAGCTAATATCTAAAAGATGTGTACGAATCATGAGAAACCTTAAGAGATAATGTCAGAATATTTGTACCTTATGTAAATCAACCAATCAAAATGAGAGAGCACCGAAAATAGAGAATCACTCCTTCTTCACCGAACCTTTACAATTTACGATTACGTATTACTAAAAGTTCATTTTAATCTGATTACACATTTAGGGTTTCTTTCTATTTATAGAAACTTTCAACTTTTAGTAACTTTCCCCGATTCTATAACTTTTGGGGTTATAAATAACAGTTAAGGACTTAATATGACCAACTTTCATTGTATAGGGTTTAATATGTAACTTTAGTAAAGTTTAGAGTTAAACAAGTAATTTATCAAAGTTTAAGGTTTATCTTGTAACTTAATTTCATAACGACCATATCGACTTATATTAATAAGACACAAATAAACATGGAAACTCTCATTTTTACACGTATATATATTACTTAGGTTTCTAGGTATCTAATAGCTCCAACCGATGCACATACAACCTAATTAAATTAGCCAAAACCAATTGTACATCTACATATATATTCTCACGTTCACAACCCCCTTTTTTTTAACACACTTGGAGAAACTCCAAACTCTCCTGTATTTGACCCATTTTATGTGACAGAAAATGCATGAAACTTCACTATATAAACGTATAATTTTCCAAGTCATAGGCTATTACATTTATAAGTACTGGTTCAATAATTCATGCACCATAAGTATTTGTAGTTCATGCAGCCAAACTGATTTTAATTCATACGTCCCATATACTGATCTCTAGTGTACCAATTCATTTCATTTTCTCTTCTTATTTCTCATTCTTACTTCTTCTTATTATATTTGCCATATCATTCTGGTCCCATTTTTGTTTTATTATACGAATATCACTTTAGTTAGTTGAGTTGATAAAGTGTTTTGATAGATGTGTTGATATATCAAGCCATATTATATATATCCGATTCTTGGTCCTTCTATAAAGCTTATACGCTTTATCTGATTCTTATCTACTTCGTATTTTATACAATAGTGGGTAGATAAAGTTGTGATTTTTAGTTTTTAACATATAACCCTCAAATCGACACCAGTAAAGAGTAGCAATGAGCAGCCATAAAAGTAACACGAACCTGATAACAGTTGCTTATTAAACATGTGGATTAGTCGCGACTTAATTATGGTGGTCGAATACAAGAAAGTTGAATCAGATTAGGAACATACACACACGTGATTTGGTCGACACAAAGGCTGATTAGACAAGACTTAACAATAAGTTGAACACTGATTCATAGCATCACAAAACTCCCAAGTATCCCATGCAGATACATCGACTAACAACACAACATGCAATCCGACACACAAGTAACCACAGCCCACGGCAAGAACAATCTAGCTTTTATATACTAGGCGTGTTTCACAGGAAAAACCAAAAGATTCAGTTTTTATATCAGTTCATGTGACGTGTTTTATATAAGCTTACATACGTCTATTTTAGTGTCAAAAAGATGGAAAACATAGGAGATGGAATACCTTGTTGACAGATTTTAATGAGGCCAAGAATGCAAGTAAATACCCACGTATAACAACACACCGAGAATTTCACGATCACCGCGGCTTCAAAACCTCCTTTGCTTAACGATGGGACTGGACAGATTTAGAGTTTGGTTTAGGAGAAGCAAGTATGGGTCGTTTAATGTGAATGAGAGGAATGAGGCAATTGTGGGTTTTAAGTGCAGGAACCGTAGGTAAGGGTTGGTTTTTCAGACACATACAAGACACCTATTTATAATACATGAAACAACATGATAGTTACAAATGAAGCATTGTGTCGTTTCATCAATAACTAACTAACTAATAACTACCAATAACTGCCAAAACATAACTGCTACTAATTGTTACAATGGGTTAACTGTTTTTACCCAATTCGACCCATTTCAGCCTAACTTAATTACATATTAATAACTATACTTTGATTCTAAATAAATTAAGGATCCAACAAACACCACTTCCCTTATGCACTCTCTAAATCAGAAGCATTAAGAAATACCACTCATGTCTCTTTAAACCTGAATTTCACATCCCATTCATCAGCAATCATGTTGACAGCATTAGAATTCTTCACTTGCAGACTCATAAGCTGTAGCTTAATCCCATCACTAATTACTTTGTATAGGCAATCTGCATCTTTCTTTTCACCTGTAAAAATCCTCCTATTTCTTTCATTCCAGATATTATACACCACTGCTCCAAGACTAATCCTTCTTAACACACTTCCTATAGAATTGTTGCACTTCATATTACCAATTTCCTTGACAATATCATTCCAATTACTAGCCTGCAATTTTAGTCTTAGTTTTTGCAATAACTTTTTCCAAATCTTATCACTATATTCACATCTAAAAAATAGGTGATCATGTGAATCTTTGCATTTCAAACATAGAGGGCAAATCATTTGCTGGTTACTCCACTTTTCCATTCTGTCTTGTGTAAGCAATCTTCCCATTACATCAATCCAAAGAATAAAAGCATGTCTAGGTAGACATTGACTAAACCAAATCAACTTCCACCAAGCAATTTTTTCTCTTTTCTCCCTCATATCTTCCCACACATTACTGATAGAAAAATTCACTTTCTTCCCTCCATTATTTCTCCACTTGCAATCATCACATTTATCATGTCTGATATTGGGCACACTAAGGTTGAAAATATTAGGGAACATGTCAGCCCAATACTCAGGCCATTTCCACTTATTTTCCACAATCAAGTCAGCCACTGTATTATCATTCTAAAACCTAGCATCACATATCCCTGTGACTAATAAATTGTCTTAAATTCCCCAAGCTACTCCAATTATCATGCCATATAGAAGTGTTCTTCCCATTTCCAACTTTATGAATAATATGAGGCCTTACTTTATCTCTCAAACCCAAAAGAGCTTTCCATGTACAACTGTCTTGCCCATCTTCCTCCACTTCCCAAATACTCCTCCCTTTCAATTTTACACAGTTTACCCATTTAACCCATAAACTATCTTTTTTAGTAGCTATATTCCAAACTTGCTTCATTAACAGCACTTCATTCCACTGACTAATAGATTTGATCCCCAAACCTCCTTCACTTTTAGGATAACACAAATTTTTCCAGGAAACTTTTGCCTTACCCCTACCACTTAAGTTTTGATTCCATAAGAATGAATTAAAGACTCTTTCAATATGTTTAGCCACTGTTTTTTGAAAAAGAAAAACAGCAGCCCAGTATGTGTGCATTGATGCAAGAACAGAGGCAATAAGCTCCAACCTTCCAGCATATGAGAGTGTTTTATTCTTCTAGTCCAAAACTTTGCCTTTCACTTTGTCCAAAAGAGGCTTACAATCATTAACACTCAATTTTTTAGCAATTAATGGCACCCCCAAATACTTAACTGGTAGTTTACCCACTTGAAATGGTAAGATGTTAAGAATTCTAGTTTTTTCACCACTATCAACATTGCTAAAGAAGACAGTTATTTTCCCTATATTTGGTTTTAGCCCAGAAATACCACTTAAAACTTCCAAAGCTTCCTTGATCACTGTAACAGATTGTAAATCCCCATGACACAAGACCAACAGGTCATCAGCAAATGATAGATTTGTAATTTCAACTCCTTGCAGCCTTTGAGGAATTTAAAATTCATATCATTCACAACTTTATTAGCCATGATTAAGGAAAACACCTCCATAACCAGGGTGAATAAGTAAGGGGAAATGGGGTCCCCTTGTCTTAACCCCCTTTCACATTTGAAGAATCCCATTCTCTCCCCATTTAGACTAAAAGAAAAAGTAGCAGATCTCACACAACTCATAATCCAGTTCACCATTTTAGAATGAAACCCAAAGCTGATCAATGTACATTGTAAGAAGTCCCGGTCCACTGTATCATATGCTTTTGCTATGTCAATCTTTAGAGCACACCTTTTAGGACCATTTTTTCTATTGTAACCTTTTAGAAGCTCCTGGGTAATTAGAAGATTGTCTTGAATAAGCCTCCCATGAATGAAGGCACTTTGGTTGGGGTTTACAAGTTTGGGAAGCCCATCCTTTATTCTATTGGTTAAAATCTTACTAATCACTTTATAGATAACATTGCGACAAGATATGGGTCTGAACTCTGAAACTTTAGATGGCTGATGAATCTTAGGAACTAAAGTAATTATTGTTGCATTGATTTCCTTAAGAAGCTTCCCAGAACTGAAGAATTCTTTAATAGCAGTACAAACATCTGTCCCAATAACATCCCAGGCCTTCTTAAAGAACACATCAGAGTACCCATCAGGTTCAGGGGCTTTTATATCACCAATCTTAAATGCTTAATTTATTTCCTTATTAGTCACATCATTAATCATGTCTAAGGCTTCAGATTCAGTAAGCTTTGTAGAAAACAACTCCTCAAAATTATCTAACTCCTTCACATTATCTTTTTTGACCAGAAAACTTTGAAAATGCTCAAGAAATTTCCCAAAAACATTATCACCTTCAACTCTATTTCCTTGCTCATTACATATGCTCAAGACTCTATTTACATGCTTCCTTCCCTTCACCACTTTATGGAAAAAAATGCTATTTTTATCACCTTTACTTAACCAATCAATCTTAGCCATTTGTAAAAGTAATTTCTCTTCATCCTCAACAACTTCTAAGTATTTTTCTAATAATGTAGCTTCATTGGCTTTAATTACAGGGTCATAAGGAGACTTATCAACTTCAGTTTGTGCAGTTTTAAGCTCCTCTTTAAGCTGCTTAACATGATCAAATAGATTCCCATTTTTCCAACTCATCTTCTTCAAATGGTGTTTCATATTCTTAAGCTTCTTAACAAGTCTATACATAGCAACAACTTTGACCTCAATGTTTCATTCCCTCTTAACTGTATCTAGGAATTCAGGCTTATCAGCCACATATTTAGCAAACCTAAAGGGTTTAGTTTGTTTTTTCCTCCCATTAGGTATGATCAACACTACTGCACTATGATCAGAAGTCACATAAGGTAGAAAATTAACATAAGCTTGAGAGAATTTCCCTATGAAAACATCATTAGCCATTCCCCTATCCAACTTCTTCATAATACTAGTATTTGGATTCTTAGGAGACTTGAGCCAAGTAAAGAATAAACCAGTACTACAGATATCAACAACTTCAATGGAATTGACACAATCTTTAAACTAATTCATATCATTAGTCAAAGCAGACCCTCTAGCAGAGTGTTCATGTACATTTAAGGTCACATTGAAGTCACCAATTAAAACCCAAGGTTGGTCTGCAACAATGTTCTTTATAATCTCCAAATCTTTCCACAAAACTCTCCTCTCTCTACCAGTATTCTTTGCATATACAAAACTACAAAATACCTTAACCTTAGTGCTAAGAATTTCAATAAGGCATAACATAACTTGGCTAGTCATATGCATAACCATCATATCAACCTTATCTCTATCCCAACCCACAAGAATTCTACAGCCTTGACTACTATGACTGATATTAGACACCCAATCCCATCCCCAAAAGCATTATCGCTTACTTTACTAAGTTTATTTGCCTTAACATGAGTTTCTAGGATACCACAAACCTGAACGTTTTCCTCTCTAATCATCTGTAACACTTCATTTTGTTTTTTCTTTTGACACATACTCCTAATATTCCAACCAGCAATTTTAGGTCCATTAAAAAAAAATAGAATATGAAATCAGCATACTGTCAATTTAGAACAGATGCATCCCTACCCTCAATACTATCAGCTCCACAAATGTCATTAATCTTTTCACTCACTTCCTCTACATCCTCTATATCTTCATCCTGAGCATTGTTAATATCTCCCTCTAAATTCTCTTGACTTAGGCTAGCATATTTAATGGTATTAGCCTTGGAGGTCTCACCTTTCTCCATTCTAGCATTCCATCTTTTACCATTATACTTCACATTCTGATTATCTCTTATCTCTTTTCTTCCAACCTCATTCCTATTCTTATCATTTCTAACATCAGCAGGTTTCTTCAAAATGTTATATCCATTATTTATGTTCCCATTTTTAGTTTGAGCCTGCACATTTTTCTGTTTCCTATTAACCTCCCTAAAACCTTCTTTATCAACAACTTTATCTTTATTCTGTTCACTAGTATTCTTAAGCATGGCATTCTCCTTCTCAGTCCTAAGTCTTTTACCACATTTGTCCACTTTGTGACCAAACACATTACAATGATTACATACTTCAGGTTTCCATTCGTAATCAATCTTAACTTTTTCTTACCTATGGTCATATTTTGTTTATCTCTATAATGTATGTCTATCTCATCCTGAAATCCCTTCTCAACATCAAATTCAACCAAGACTCTAGCAAATTCAGCTTTACCCTTTCCCTCATAACACATCTGTGCTGTCAAATTATCCATTCTCAAAGGTTTACCTAAGCCACTATCTATCGCTCCTATACCCTCAACACTCCATGCCTCCAAAGGAACATTCAAAATCTTAGCCCAAATAGGAATCTTAGTTTTTTCAACCATCTCCATACCTATACTAGGATACCATTTCTGCACAAACATAGACTTATGGTTAACAATCCAAGGACTCTGTTCTACTACCCTTTTTAATCCTTCCACATTTCTAAATTGAAAAAAACAATGTCCATCACCATTAACATCAATCTCAACTATCCCAAATTTACCCCACATCCTCCTAATGTGATACCTCAACTCATTAGCAGTCATCTTATAACCTATAAATTGGCCACAAACAGTAAGGTTCCATTTTGCACTACCTTTATTCACTAATCCATCATAAAAAATGACAACCTCCTGTCCATCATCACTAACTTCAGTTTGCTTAAACAACAAACTAGTGTCAAACTTATTCTCCTTATCTTTAACAGCAGATGCATATGACTTAACACTATCACCAGTACCTAAATTAGCACTATCTTTCAAAGAATTTTGTATCTTATCCATATCATGATCAACCACATTATTATCAATTTGACTAACCTTTTCAGCATTATTGATGCGCGTGTATGTCGTTGCGGTTTAGCAGTATTAATGCCTACTCAAGTTTTAAATTTATATTTAGCCGACTTATCAATAACACACACACTTAACGAGCAGTGTACCCGGTCAGTATGAATATAATGGTAAGTAGAGTGTCGATCACTAAGAGTGGAACGTATTATCTCGTTATTCTAATCAGTATTTTAATATATTAAGTTAGCTATACAACCTAATCTAACGCAAGGGGGTTCAGCCTGAGAGACTGGCACGATTTGGTTGCAATTAAATAATGAACTAAACCAATAGGCACGAATCAGCGAATAGCACACACGTACACAGATAAATACTCGAGACAATAAGAAGGCTGTCCTGATAGATAAGTAGTTTGTCACTTGTTTTATTGCTAGTTTTATATGAAGTGTATAGTTCGATGCAACGCACCGAGATTAAGTCCTTTCTCGTTGGTTCTAATCTTATCGGCGAGTAAACCCTTAATGATTACTTATGACTATCCTATTTATCTTTCTTCCTACTTTTCTACAGACGATAGAATGTATAGGCGATCTAATAAATAGGCGAGGGCAGAGGCATGGCGACCCGATCAACGCTCAGCTAGACACAGAGGTTATCAATGCACTAATAAAAGTCACCAAAGACATCAACATATAAACTTTAATTAATGAGAAAGCAGTTTTAAGGGAGTGCAATCTTTCCGTTGTCACATTACACAAGCCACCAATCTTGATGAATTAAAGTTTACTAACACAATAAAACAAAACTACTTAATGAATTAAACACATGCAGCACCTTCTTACAGCTCTTGTATCTTCGTTTGGGTGTGTCTTGTGCTGCCTTAATCGACTGAATTCGTCCTAGGTTTCTGTACTTCGGTCTTCTGTCTAAACTTCGGGACTCTTAATTCGTCTGGTCTTTGGGGTATTTATAGTTTCTGTCTGAGGGTAAGATGCGGCGCATCTAGTAAGTAGATGCGGCGCATTGACTTAACTTCGCGTGGGGTCCAAGATTATAATATTCAGGAATATTCGTACACCGCCAGAAGATGCGGCGTAACTCCATAAGTAGATGCGGCACATGTCCTCTTGTATCTTGGATCGTATCTGGTGAAATATTGATAGTGATGCGCCGTATGTGATAAGCAAGATGCGGCGCATCTGGAGCAGAATGTCTTGATCTTGTACATTTCAGTAGACTCTTAACTTCTTGCATGTTTTGCTCCATAATAAGTCCAAAATCGCCAAGTTTCACCAAATGCTTGTTTTTACCTGAGAATTACAAAAGTAAACAATTAAGTATCAATCCTCATACATAATATAATAAAACAAGTCAAATTAATAGGATAAATAATAGTAATAAAATGTACTTATTTGAGTTCATCAAATATCCCCCCACTTGAACTTTACTTGTCCCCAAGTAAACCTTAGAATTAATCTTATGAAAATGTATCCTAAAAGATATTAGGATTTATTTTTATATTTAAGCATGTATTCATTTTTGTCATAATCACACAACTAAACACTTAACGAATTAGAAGTAAAATAAAATAATTTGATAAAAGCAAATCTAATCGTTTAACTGTCCAGTCGTGACGAATATTCTATCATAAGCTTGGCAAGTATACACATCTCCCCCACTAAAGCCAAGGAATAACAAGTCTAAAGCGGTAAAAAGGGTTTTGAGGCTTAAAGGGTTAATTATTCTCCTTAATCTCTATCGATCTCAAATTCCAGAAAAGGCGACAAAATCACAAATCCATGATCGAATCCACGAACACGATACTTGCAATTGCTCAAATCCTTAACTCGAATAGGCTAAAGATAGGACCAAGTAATCTTTACCAATAATATTATATCAAAAAGGGCGACAAAATCATAAATACATAGTCGAATCCACGACTACGATACTTAAGATTGCTCAAATCCCTAATCTCAATAAATCAAAGGTTTGGATCAAGAATAATATAGGGTATGGATAATATTTGGGATACAAATTGGTGTAAAATAAAATAAAAAATAAACAAAACAAATAAATTAAAATCCTAAGTGTGGTTAATCACTATCCCAACCATCCCATGAATAAGACTCATATCATAGAATAACTCACGCTTTAACACTTGAAACACACGCTTTAGGTAGACACGAATTATACTCAACAAGATCTTAATCAAAGAATAAACCTTAGTTGGCGTTCCCATAACTGCCAACTCCCATTCAATCCATAGATATAGTACAACAATTAGTGGTGATATCGACCACTTAATACAAAACTTTACATAAGTTGGTTAAGTCAAACATCCAACTTTTCTTTTTCTTTTTCTTTTCTCATTTTTTCGATTTTTTTTTTTTTTTTTTTTTTTTTTTTTTTTTTTTTTTTTTTTTTTTTTTTAACTATAAACATAAACATAGATGTGTAAAATTTCACCACATCACTATAATGATAATTCTGGATAATTTTTCCATACTTTTCATGACTTCAGAAATAACGGTAATAGTGAAAGTAGTAAACACACGAAAAATAAACTCAAAGATATACAATATTTACTTTCACTCCAATTGCATTGTGCAATTTCCCGACCTAACCATAGATAATGAATTACGCACGCGAACACAGGTAATGTAAGGAAACACACTTTGCCTAAAGCAATTAACCAACCACGGATTCTAATCTACAGGGTAGGCTAAGGTGTAAGGTGTAACGAGACATTTTAACAAAGGTGTAAGAAACGAAAGGAATGGCTCTGAGGGTTTTTCTAGGGGTATCTTACTCTAAAAATGAGAGTAACAAAAGGGTTTATACGGGGGTTAACTAACCAGTATAGTTAGCTAATAACACATAACATATAAAGGCTATTTGGGTGTAATCCTAGAAATTTTACCAAGTTAGACAAGTCATTCCAATTATATAAATAATACTCATTATGGTGGTCTCAAATAGTATACAAGCCAAGTTCTAAAGTTTACAAGTCACCGGCACACTCATAGATTTGTGAATTTGGAAAAAAATCACAATTTTTGAAAATAACGTCATGTGTGCTGCAATGCAACTTAGACTTAAACAAAAACATGCTAAAAAAAATTTTAATTTTGATATATTAAGCACATTTTAAGCATATTTTGAAAAGTTTAGGACAAGTAAGTGTTAAGTGTTCTAATTCTCCAATCCCCCCACTTAAGTTAAACAACGTCCTCGTTGTTTGTATAAAAGGTTAAAAACTGGAAAATAAAAGAATTAGAACAGAAAAACTCCCCTGAGATTTGCTCGTTATGATCCTCCATTTGTATAAGAGCAAAAATCATCTTTCTTGTGGATGAGAATGTTTAAGCTTCATATTGGATGTATCCACAGGAAATGCAGAAATCTATAATACCACCAAGGCTTTAAAACACACCTAAGTTAAGAAAGGTTCAACTTGCATAACACATTAGTAGTTAGTTAAAAATAAAACATAAAAATTAAAATGAAAATCATCAGGTCAGTCGATGCGCCGTATCTTATGGAAGAAGATACGCCGTATCGAGCCTGGAATAAATACGGATCAGAATAGAAGATGCGCCGCATCCTTAACCAGGGATGCACCGCATTAAAATAAACTGATAAAAAGTTTTAAAGTCGAAAATAAAAAATGCAGAAAAATAAAGATATGACCATTGCAGGAGATGCGTCGCATCTCAGGATTGAGATGCGCCGTATCCTCTGCGGCCTGACTGACTCGACACAAACCGAAAATAAAAATTTCTCCGGGTTGTCTCCCGGTAAGCACTTGTCTTTATTCCAGAGTCTTCAAGTTAGACTCACGTTCAGCTCTTTAATATCGATCATTGAAGGAGTCAGAAACATCGTGCTCCCTCATTGCCAATTCAGTAATATTGAACACTCCTTGCTCGTCCTTAATTTCCACGCCGTTCTTCTTCAATATCTGTATAAACAAAGTTCTGTCCTTTTCGGGCAGAGATGACAAAATGATAGACGGGAAATTCTTATTATCATATAGGCATAAATAAGCAAGGTGTGGTGGTAGTTCAATAAACACATCATTATTCAAACTCGTTTTCTCAACTATTCTCCTACGTTTGTTAATTACAACACAATCATACCACTCATCATCAGAATCATTGACAACATCGCGTCTAAGTTCGGTAGGTATATTAAGGTCAATAAATTCCTCAAAGTTCACATGATTAGGATTAGTTGAGTTGTTTTGAATCAATGTTTCCCCCATAAGCCTAGCTTCAAGATCGAGGTCCATACGCTCTCTTAATCCTAGCACATAGACACCTCTAATTATGCTTTTAACAGGATCTTGGCACTTATAGACTAGTTTATTATTCCCTACCCTTAATGAGATTTTTCTTTTAAACACATCAATTTTAGCATGGGCAGTAGACAAGAAAGGTCTTCCAAGGATTAAAGGAATCTTAACATCCTCGGGCATGTCTAATATAACAAAGTCTACAGGGAAAACAAACTTCTCAATCTTAACTAGCACATTATTAGCAATCCCTTCAGGTCGTTTTACCGTTTTATCAGCCAATTCAATAAGTAACTTAGTTGGTGCTAATTTTCCTAGTCCTAGGGTAGTGAATGTCTTAAGAGGCATAACACTAACACTAGCTCCTAAGTCAGCTAACACATTATTGAAAGATGTATCATTAATTGAACAAGGCAAAGTAAAACTTCCTGGGTCTTTTTCTTTATGAGGCAAGGCATTTAAGTCGGTTGCAGAGCTCTCTTCTTTCATTGTAGCCTTGATCTCCTCTTCAATCTTTGTCTTCTCTTTTAGTAGTCTCCTTAAACTGATTGAAGAATTAAAGAAAAATTCGGGTCTTGCACCATCATTACCATTCATCGGTCTTCTAGGTAAGTAAGGAGTGACTTCTTCAGTGGTGCTTATGGCCTTGACATGATCTCTTGGGTTGGTTTCGGTTGAGCTAGGTAAACTTCCATATCCCCTTTCTTGAAGAACTTTGCTCATTTGACCAATTTGTTGTTCCAATGCTTTGATCGAAGCTCCTTGATTTCTTGTAGTAGTGTCCGTTGAAGCTCGGATTTCTTTGATCATATCAGTATTCTCTTCATGTCTTTTAGCAGCATCGGCCATAATTTGCTTTAGAGTGTCATCTAAAGTCTGCCTCCTTTCTTGATAAGCGGGATTGAAGTTGTTCTTTTGATAGAATCCCGGTGTGGCTTCCCTAAATCTTCCTGAAGGTCGGAATGGTTGTCCAAATTGGGTGTAATATGCTTCTTCAAATGTCTCACTTTCATTCTTATTAGGGCAATCTTTAGTGTAGTGAGGTCCTTCGCACTTTTCACATCCAACTTGGGCAGCATACATTTTTTCATCACGCTTCTTCATCTCTCTACTAATTTTATCCAATTGAGCTTGAATAGCAGCAATCCCGTCAAAATTAGTGCTGCTCTTAGATCTAGTAGAGGTCCCATCGTGCCATTTTTGAGAATGATCAGCAGCTTCTTGGATCGCTTTCCTAGCATTGGTTGTTGATGAGTGTCTAAATACTCATCATTTTTACCTAATCTGAGCTGCCAAAACATCCAAAAACACTCAGAAATGCATCATAATACTGAAATTATCCCAGAATTGTGTTTTATATGTTTCAGATGCAAAATGAGTAAAAACAATTGAAAAACGAACAAAGTTTACAAAATTGGCAGTTTCAGTCCCTCAAGTTTCAAAACTTGTCAAAATTAGTCCCTAGGCATTTGTTTTGTAAGAAAAATCACCAAAGGTCCTTTTTTAAATCATAAGTTGTCATATTTAGACCTTTGGATGAAAAGTTTGAGGAAATTACAAAATTGGTCCCTACAGTTTTAAATTTGGCAAAAGTAGTCCTTGGAATTTAAAAAAATGGAAATTAAAAATTGTGATCCTTGAACTATTCATATTTGGCAGGAAAGGACCTTTTAAGTATTTTGGAAGATGTGCAAGTTTGGTCCTCAAAATTTCAGGAATTACAAGAATGGTCCTTGTGATTTAACTATAACAAACCGGATCCAAAACAAATAACAAACCCATCATTAACCCAACCCATCCCATTTATCCTTGCCCAGCCCAACTTCTAAACCCCAAGCCCAAAACATAACCCGACCCAATCCCTTTTTAGCTAAGCCTGGGTTTGACTTCGGTCAAACCTTCCCTTTCCCACCAATACCGCCAAACCAAAACCACCATTGTCCACCGCCCTTCTGACACCACCCACCCCTATCTTATCCCACTCACCTAACAATGCCAAAAGCTTTAAAAGCTTCTTCTCCACCTCCCTGAAATGCATTTAATGCTATAACCTGCTCAAATCAATTCAAGACTTTTTTGGCGCCAAAATAGCTAGTGGACGGCTATGATGAATTGAAGCAATCCAAAGGTGGGAATGAGATCAGAGGATGTCGACAAGAAGATCCCAGTTAGTTTTGTATAAATAGAATAGCTTTGTAAGCCAAGAAGGGCAGTTAGTTAAATTAGTATAATCGTTTTATTTAAATCAATCTTAATTATTGTAATTCTCAACTTAAGTTATCAATATAAGTTCATTTCAGTTACTTTGTTTCAGTTTCAAGTTAATTTGTGCTCAAGTTTAGTGATTATCAAATTTCAGTTTAATGTGTGATTCGTATAAGCTATAAGTACCATTTAAATACTATCAAAAGCCACAAAAGCCCTTGATATAAACTTATGGAAGCTTGATATAGCTTTTGTAAGCTTATATTAGAGATATCTGTTCTAAGTTTCGAAAATTCAAGAAGTCAACGAAAGTCAACACTGGGTCAATTAAGCTACTATGGGGTTAACAAGCTGAAACTCTGGAAGGAAATGGTTTAGTGGTTCTGTGGAGAACCCATAGGTTCTTGGTCCTAGTTCATTGTGTCTCAGTGCAATTCGATTGTAAGCATAATCTCAATTTTAGCTTATTTTCAATTTCACTATTACTCAGCTTATCATTAGCTTATTTGTGTAATTTGTAGCTTATCAGTAGTTTCTAGTTACATTTCATTCAGCTTCATAGCTATATATAACCTGTTATTTCATTTTCACTTAAAAACTCTCAAAAACTCAAAAAAAAACAGTCACACTAGGCATAGCTTATTTAAACTGCTTAATATTACTTTAAAAGTTGTTAAACATCACTAATATAAGTTGGTGATCAGTTAGTATTAAAAATCTCAGCTTAATTCGACCATTTCAGTTCAAAAATCAAATCAGATACACCCTAAAGGAGTGTTTGGTTCAGCAGTTCAATTGGCCAAAACCAGCTGCTACTGTAGCTTGACCATAAGCTCACTTTTGCACAAGCTTTTCTAAGTCCCTAGAAGCTCTTTCCAAAGTCTGATCAGTCCTATAGCTAAATCTAGTAGTTTTACATGGTCCTTGTGAAAATCAGTCCACATAGAAGCTCATATAAGCCATATTAAGCCACAGGCTTATTTAGCCTGCTAACTTGGCATTTTTGAGCTCATCTCAGTCCATATAGTGAGTACTAAAAGTCATAGAACCTCTGCATAAGTGTGCACCAAAGTGCAACCCACTTCAGTCAACTCAGACTGCAGTGCAGTCTTTGTGGTTATGTTGAAACTTTGAGGAATTTTTACTCACACACCATAAGCCCTCACAAGCTGAGCTTTTGGATATATCATCTCACCCAGCTTGTCTACAGTTAGAATTTTTCTTGTGATTTTTAAATCTCATCTGAGCCCTCAAATCAAGGCCTGCAAAAGGGCCATTTTGCCCTGTGCACTGCTGCACATCAGCAGACCACCCACAACCCCAACTGTTGTGGTCCCCACAGGCCACCTCAGTGGGTCCCACAGGTCCCCCCCTGGTTCTTTGGATTCACAAGCTTGCCCTCTTTTCATTTGTTCCAAGCTTGTGAGCTAAATCAACCTTGTGAGCCCCCTAGATAGCATCAAAGATTGTCCCATTTTCAGTGTGAAATAAAAGAAACATAGTGCTTATTTTGGCTTTTTGGCTTATTCATTGTTCCAAGCTTGTTGTTTTTAATCCATTATGCTCCACCAAGACTAGTTAAGCCTTAATCCATCACTGTTCATCAGCTTAGAGCTTATTTCAAAGCTTTTGCCCTCATAGTTGACCAAAGTCAACTGTCAAGAACATAAGCATTCATAGTGCTTATATTTGAGATCCAAGCTAGTTGTTTTTACAAAAGTTTCATATTTTTAGTATTTAAAGAGTTTTGCAAAAGAAAATCCAGAAAAACCAAATATAAAAAAAAGTGATAGCTTCTATTTAAGCCATTTGGCTTATTTTTTTGCTTTTTCATTAAGCACTTTCCATTTTTATATTTTTCTTAGCTTCCTGTATTTATTTAATAATTATAGAAAAAGTTTCAGATTTTTATTAATAGTTTTAATATTTTTAATCTTTTTAATTAGTTTAGCATAGTAATTAAATCATAATAAATAGAATATTAATCAGAAAAATATAATTTTAATTTTCATAATTTTCTTTTGTCATTTTTAATCTAGGAAAAATATAATTATATTTTTAAACCTTAAGAAAAATCAAAAATAGAAATATAGTGATAGCTTCTATTTAATAGAATTTATCTTTTTAAATTTTAATTAAGTAAATTTCAATTTTATAATTTTCTTAGCTTCTATTTACTTAATAATATTTTTAGAAAAAGTTTTAGATTTTTCTTTGTCCATTTAGTATTTTTTATAAAATTTAAATAGTTTAATAAGTTATTAAATAAATAAATAATTAATAATAAATAAATTAAAAGTGTAAAAAAATATAATTTAAGTTTTTAAATAAGTTTTAAGTAATTTTACATTTTTAGGTTTTAAATTTCATAAATTTCAGTTTTAGTCCCATTTTAGATTCCTCATTACGCGTTTTCAGGTTAATTAATTCGCGTTTAATATTATTGTGCATATCTGTTTTTAATTTGTTATTTAGAATTGTTAAAAGCAAAATCAAAAGCAATCTAAATCATCAATCACTCTAATCCTAGCTTTTCACAGTTTTCCATTCACACCTCGTTGGGAAACGATCCGGGTGATCACTTGCCTGGTTTCACACTACACACGAGTATTCGTTCTGAGGCTGTTTATATTTTATCATTTATTACGGTTGACCATTCACAAGTGGTTGACTTGTGTGATAGAGAAATAAAAGATAACTAGTTTAGAACGAATCAAATTTTGGCGCCGCTGCCGGGGAGGTTGTGCTGCGACTATTGTGTAGAGTTTTAGCGATTAGTGATTCGAGATCCTTCTTCTAGAAGTTCCTATTTCCCAAAAACAATATAAAATACAAAAATATTTTTCTTTTCTTTTCTATATATATTATTATTATTATTATTATCATATAAAAAAATAAAAACACCAAAAATAAATTCCGTTTTCTTTGTTAATAATAAATAACAATAAAAAATTACCATCGAAAATCAAGACTGAGTACTACCTAACTGGGGGTACGACCATAATAAGTTCCCAAACCAAAGATTTAAAACTTTACCTCTGTATCACTTGCGAATATCGGCTCACCTTTAATTGATAAACAAACTCTAACGGAGGTTCTAGGATAGTCTGACATTAAATTGTCGGACTGAAAGAAGCGGGTTTTTAAGGAGCATTTAATTGCCCACCTTTGCTTCTCCGCCACTCTGTGCGTTTATCTTTTAGAGAGCTACCGTACGCTTGTTGATTATTGGTTTAAGTTCACTTGTGTTTTGACTCGTTCTTGATTTAATTAAAATATTTTACTTGGTGCATGCGCACTCGTTCTTCCACGTCATCAAGCCCTTTACGTGAACTCGTAGATATTCCGAGAAGACGTAATCGTAGACGTGCTGCCCAAATAGTCGAACCCGAGATTCGTACTGTTCTCACTGATAATATGGCAGACGAACGCACAATGGCTTAAATGCTCCAAGCACCCACCGAGGGTTACGGAGATGCCATCGTTTTACCAGCCATCGATTCTGATCATTTTGAACTGAAAACACATTTGATTCAGCTCGTGTCCACAAACCAATTTCACGGGTTTGAACGAGAGGATCCATATGCACACATTCGTTGGTTCAACAAGTTAACCTCCACAATCAATTACAAGAATGTGCCGCAAACAGTTATCAAATTGATGCTATTTCCATTCTCACTTGAGGGAGCAGCCCGGATTTGGCTGGATAAAGAACCCCCTCGATCCATTGAAACCTGGGAAGATCTCGTAAAAAAATTTGTAAATTATTTCTTCCCTCCATCAAAGACGACTAATCTAAAAAATGAAATTGCTGGATTTCGTCAAGGTTTTGATGAAAATTTCGGAGAGGCATGGGACAGATTTAAAGATCTCCTAAGAAAATGCCCACATCACGATTTCAATGTGTTACAACAGATAAATACGTTTTATAATGGGTTGACCCAAAACGATCAAGATGCACTTAATGCAGCCTCCGGTGGCAATATCTTGAATCGTAAACCTAGAGAGGTGGTCGAAATTTGTGAAAATAAATCAAAAGTTCCTATTTCTCGAAACAAAGTGAATGTTCCTGTCACTCCTGCTTCTTCTTCATCCGGTAACTCATCAGAGTTAGCGTTCCTTACGGATTCAATGCGTTGTATGATGAAAGAAATGAAAGAATTAAAAAGTGAAATTCATAAACCGGAACAAATCAAAGCAATAAACAAAGTGTGTGAAACTTGTGGTGGCCCACATGCGTATTATGATTGTCAAGCAACCGATGCTTCTGTTTACCCAGCTCCCGTAGCTGCAGTAAACCAAAATCAGTACCGTCCGCATGCTGAGACTCAGTACCGAGCACCGAATGCTATGGTCCCACCTGGTTTTCCACCCGTGCCAAATCAGAATAATCAAAACCGCTTTGTTTAAAATCAGGGAAAAAATTTCCACAATTCCCAAAATTTCAATCAAAACCGAGGTCAGAATCAGGGTAATTTTAACCAAAACCGTGGTCCAAATTTTAATCAAAACCAAGGTTCAAACCGAAATCAGACGTCCTCAGATGAGTTGCTTAAGCAATTCATGAAAACCCAAGAGGAAACAAATAAGACACAATATGAGACAAACCAGTTATTGATTGCCCAATTAAACCAGATCAAAAAGTCTTTAACTGATATACCTTCTACCTCGGGAGGTCTCCCAAGTAACACTGTTGTCAACCCAAGGGGTGAACTCAAAGCTGTCACTACACGTAGTGGTAAAGCTCATGTTGAACTCAAGGTGAAAAAGGACCCGGTACTTCCCACTAACAATGGAAGTGCTAAATACGTCCAACCTTCGGTTATCCAAAAATCTACACCCACAATTGCTCCTCAACCGTCAAGAATCGATCCTACTCTTTCACGATTTACGGTTAAAAGTTTGTCAACCAAACTTAGTGAGCAAAGATCAGCCAGATATTATTCTGAGATGCTCAATGCTGTTCCTGTCAGTGTGCTTGATGACAGTGATGATGATGAAGATACCACTTTCGTCAAAGCTATCACCACCCGGAGTGGTGCTGCTTATGAGGGGCCAGCTGGCCCTATTCCTCCTCTGTTGTTTGAAATGGAAAAAGAGACGGAGGATACAACGGACAAAGAGCAAATTCCAAGCCCACAAAGTACAGCACCAGTCCATCCTCCGGTTGTCCCTAACAAGAAATCCAAACCAGGAGTTGTCTTTGAATCTATGGAGACTCCTGAAGTTGTAGCCCCTAAATCCAAACCTCATATTCCTTACCCATCGCGCTTAAATGAGCAAAAGCTCCGTGAGAAGGCTAGTCAACAAATGGAAAAATTCTTTCAAATCTTTAAAGAATTACATTTTGACATAAGTTTTGCGGATGCTATCATTCTGATGCCCAAATTTGCATCAACATTCAAACACTTGTTAAGCAACAAGGAAAAACTGATTGAAATGGCTAAAACTCCAGTAAATAAGAACTGCTCAGCGGTTATCTTGAAAAAGCTTCCGGAGAAGCTTGGAGATCCTGGAAAGTTTCTACTACCTTGTGTATTTCCGGGAATGGTTGAATGCTATGCCTTAGCAGATCTAGGTGCAAGCATCAACCTGATGCCTCATTCAGTATGGAAGAAACTTTCTCTTCCGGCTCTTACTCCTACCTGCATGACTCTTGAGCTTGCAGATCGTACCATATCTCATCCTCGCGGCATTGCCGAAGATGTATTTGTGAAAATAGGAAAGTTCCATTTTCCAGCTGACTTTGTGGTTGTTGACTTCGACGCAGATCAAAAGGTTCCTCTCATTCTTGGAAGAGGATTCCTTAAAACGGGCCATGCTCTTATTGATGTATTTAAGCATGAGATCACATTGCGTGTGGGTAATGAAGCTGTTACCTTTAACCATGATCAAACTTCGAGGTACTCCTCAAATTTTGATTCCGCTTCGGTTAACCGAATTGATGTCATTGACATTGCCTCAAAGGAGTACTCTCAAGAAATTGTTGGTTATTTTCATAATTCTGTGAGTGGTAATCCACCCACATCTTCTCTACCTGTCATTTCCGACTCTTCCCCTTCTCTCACTCCGTTTGAGAGAAGTGATTTCATTTTGGAAGAGATTGAGAATTTTCTCAAGTGTGATTCATTCCTAGAAGGGATTGATGACGCTGAGATTAATCTGGAGGGAGATATTCGTCTTCTTGAGAAATTGTTAAACCAGGACAATTCTCCTCCACTCCCTCCCGTTAAACTTCATAACGAGGAAATCAAATCAGTTGAGAAAAACGATGAATTTCCTGAGGTCGAACTCAAAGACTTACCACCTCATCTTGAGTACGCATTTTTGGAGGGTGATGATAAATTACCCGTCATTATTGCTAAAGACTTAAGTGATGAGGAAAAGACTGCTCTAATAAAGGTCTTAAAGTCACACAAACAAGCAATTGCTTGGAAACTCTCCGACATAAAGGGTATAGACCCTGAATTTTGTACTCACAAGATTTTAATGGAGGATGACTTTAAACCAGCAGTCCAACACCAATGAAGGGTGAATCCTAAAATCCACGATGTTATCAAACAAGAGGTTCTCAAACTTCTTGATGCAGGGTTGATTTATCCCATCTCTGATAGTCCTTGGGTTAGTCCCATTCACTGTGTTCCAAAAAAGGGTGGCATAACTGTTGTCACAAATGAGGAGAATGAGTTGATCCCAACTCGATTGGTTACGGGGTGGCGTGTTTGCATTGACTATCGTAAGCTAAATGATGCCACCCGAAAAGACCATTTTCCTCTGCCCTTCATGGATCAGATGCTCGAGAGATTAGCGGGAAACGAGTACTATTGTTTCCTTGATGGTTTCTCAGGTTACTTTCAAATCCCCATTGATCCACAAGATCAAGAAAAGACTACCTTTACATGCCCTTATGGAACCTTTGCTTATAAACGTATGCCTTTCGGCTTATGTAATGCTCCAGGCACATTCCAAAGGTGTATGATGGCCATATTTACCGATATGATCGGGAAAACAATGGAGGTCTTTATGGATGACTTCTCAGTCATTGGGGATTCATTCGAAACATGTCTCTCCCATTTAGAAAACATGTTGAAACGGTGTGAAGACACCAATCTTTGTCTAAATTGGGAGAAGAGTCACTTTATGGTCAAAGAGGGCATTGTCCTCGGCCATAAGATATCAAAAAACGGGATTGAGGTTGACAGATCTAAAGTGGATGTCATTGCTAAATTACCTCATCCCACTACCGTCAAAGGTATTAGGAGTTTTTTGGGGCATGCCGGTTTCTATCGCAGATTCATACAAGATTTTTCTAAAATCGCCCGGCCTATGACTCATCTTCTTGAAAAGGATGCTCCTTTTATCTTCTCACCCGAGTGCATCAAAGCTTTTGAAACATTAAAGAAAAAGCTTACTGAAGCACCCATTCTGGTTGCCCCCGACTGGGATTTTCCCTTTGAGCTCATGTGCGATGCAAGTGATTTTGCTATTGGTGCAGTCCTGGGGCAACGAAAAGCTAAACATTTTCAGCCTATCCACTACGCAAGTAAAACTATGACTGAAGCTCAAACTCATTACACCACTACAGAAAAAGAATTGTTGGCTGTGGTGTATGCCTTTGAGAAGTTTCGGCCATATTTAATCTTGACAAAATGTGTAGTGTATACGGATCACTCGGCTCTCAAATATCTCTTTGCTAAACAAGATGCAAAGCCGAGATTGCTCCGTTGGGTTCTCCTCCTGCAAGAATTTGATATCACCATACGTGATAAAAAAGGAGCTGAGAACCTAGCTGCTGATCATCTGTCCCGATTAGAGAACCCACACCAAGATGTTTTCGAGAAAAAGGAAATAAATGAAACATTTCCTCTCGAGACACTCAATGCGGTTGCTTTTCGTGGAGATTCTACTACCCCATGGTTTGCTGACTTCGCAAATTACCATGCGGGTAACTTCATAGTGAAAGGAATGTCGACCCAACAGAAGAATAAATTCTTCAAGGATGTTAAACATTACTTCTGGGACGACCCCTACTTATTCAAAATCTGTGCGGATCAAGTCATCCGACGGTGTGTTTACGGACAGGAAGCTATTGACATTCTCAAAGCTTGCCATGCTGGACCCACTGGGGGCCACCATAGTCCAAACTACACCGCCAAAAAGGTGTTTGATTCCGGGTTTTATTGGCCCACAATCTATAAAGATGCCCAAGATCTCATCAAAACTTGTGAAGCTTGTCAGCGTCACGGAAATATTTCACAACGAAATGAAATGCCACAAAATGCTATTCAAGTTTGTGAAATTTTTGATGTCTGGGGCATTGACTTTATGGGGCCATTTCCATCATCTCGAGGAAATAAATACATTCTCGTGGCTGTTGACTATTTGTCAAAATGGGTTGAAGCGAAAGCTTTACCCACCAATGATGCCCGAGTGGTTGTAAAATTCCTGAAAGCTCTGTTTGCCCGTTTTGGAACTCCACGTGCTATAATCAGTGATCGTGGTACGCATTTTTGCAATGACAAATTTGATAAAGTCATGCAAAAGTATGGTGTAACTCACTGTCTTTCTACTGCGTATCACCCACAAACAAGTGGACAAGTAGAAGTTTCAAATCGGGGTATTAAAAGAATTCTGGAAAGGACTGTAGGAGAAAATCGTGCATCCTGGTCGGATAAATTGGATGATGCACTATGGGCCTTCCATACAGCTTACAAAACACCCATCGGGTGTACGCCTTACAAACTTGTGTACGGAAAGGCATGTCATCTACCGATCGAATTAGAGCACAAAGCCTACTGGGCCTTGAAACATGCTAACTTTGACCTCCAAACTGCGGGTGATCACCGTAAAGTTCAAATGAATGAATTGAATGAACTGCGTGATCAGGACTACGAGAACTCTTTGATCTACAAAGAAAAGACAAAGAAGATTCATGACTCAAAAATAAAGAACCGCGTTTTCAACGTTGGCGATCGAGTCCTTCTTTTCAATTCTAGATTAAAGATCTTCTCAGGCAAACTCAAATCCCGATGGTCTGGTCCATTCACTATCACAAAGGTTTATCCATATGGTACCGTTGAGTTATCTCAAGCTGACGGGCCTAATTTCAAAGTGAATGGTCATCGTTTAAAACACTACTTTGGAGAGGACATACCACTCATGGTTGTCCCGGATCTTCAAACTTTCCCCATGAACCAATGAATGCGGGGATCGAGTCAAGCTAGTGACTCGGTGATCAAAAACATTAGCAAAACATGGGTTTTCACCCGTGTCTCTGTTTTCTTTCTCTTTTCTACCATCTAGTGTGGGGGAGATGCCCCACATGTAGAATATATAAAAAAAAAAGTGTGTGTATATAAAATAATGGCTATTAGTATTTCCCTTTCACGTTCTAAGTGTTGGTTTAACAACCGGTTCTTTGAATATTGAGGGCAATATTCAGTTCTAAGTGTGGGGGGGAATTCTAGCGAATTTGATCAAATGTACCATCTAGTACCCCCATTTTTAGCCAAAATTTTAAATTTTTTTCACTTAGAACTCAATAAATGGTTATCAGTCCGCCATGTCTAACCCACATAAGGATTGGCTAATCCGAGAGCAAACGGCTCTTGGTAAAGATGTCTCAAATCCGTTGATGGCTTACAATTTGCCGAAAATTGTATGGTATTCGACTCGCCATATCTTCATAAGTGAAGAGTTGGCTAGCCCGCAAGGTTATGGCTTGTGGTTAAGGCAGTGAAAATCCATAATTGGTAATCAGCTCACCAAAGATAATAGTTGTAATTTATCTAAGAGTTGGCTAGTCCAGAAGCAAACGGCTTTTGGTAAAGACAAATCAAAACCGTTGACAGCTGATGATTTGCTCAAAATCATTTGGTTATCATTGTACCAAAGTACCACATACTAAAACATTGGCTACTCCAGAAGTAATGGCTTTTGGTAAAGAGAAAAATCCATTAAATCTTCATAAAAGATTGCTAGGGACTAGCAATAGTTTAGTGTGGGGGATTGATGAGTGTCTAAATACTCATCATTTTTACCTAATCTGAGCTGCCAAAACATCCAAAAACACTCAGAAATGCATCATAATACTGAAATTATCCCAGAATTGTGTTTTATATGTTTCAGATGCAAAATGAGTAAAAACAATTGAAAAACGAACAAAGTTTACAAAATTGGCAGTTTCAGTCCCTCAAGTTTCAAAACTTGTCAAAATTAGTCCCTAGGCATTTGTTTTGTAAGAAAAATCACCAAAGGTCCTTTTTTAAATCATAAGTTGTCATATTTAGACCTTTGGATGAAAAGTTTGAGGAAATTACAAAATTGGTCCCTACAGTTTTAAATTTGGCAAAAGTAGTCCTTGGAATTTAAAAAAATGGAAATTAAAAATTGTGATCCTTGAACTATTCATATTTGGCAGGAAAGGACCTTTTAAGTATTTTGGAAGATGTGCAAGTTTGGTCCTCAAAATTTCAGGAATTACAAGAATGGTCCTTGTGATTTAACTATAACAAACCGGATCCAAAACAAATAACAAACCCATCATTAACCCAACCCATCCCATTTATCCTTGCCCAGCCCAACTTCTAAACCCCAAGCCCAAAACATAACCCGACCCAATCCCTTTTTAGCTAAGCCTGGGTTTGACTTCGGTCAAACCTTCCCTTTCCCACCAATACCGCCAAACCAAAACCACCATTGTCCACCGCCCTTCTGACACCACCCACCCCCATCTTATCCCACTCACCTAACAATGCCAAAAGCTTTAAAAGCTTCTTCTCCACCTCCCTGAAATGCATTTAATGCTATAACCTGCTCAAATCAATTCAAGACTTTTTTGGCGCCAAAATAGCAAGTGGACGGCTATGATGAATTGAAGCAATCCAAAGGTGGGAATGAGATCAGAGGATGTCGACAAGAAGATCCCAGTTAGTTTTGTATAAATAGAATAGCTTTGTAAGCCAAGAAGGGCAGTTAGTTAAATTAGTATAATCGTTTTATTTAAATCAATCTTAATTATTGTAATTCTCAACTTAAGTTATCAATATAAGTTCATTTCAGTTACTTTGTTTCAGTTTCAAATTAATTTGTGCTCAAGTTTAGTGATTATCAAATTTCAGTTTAATGTGTGATTCGTATAAGCTATAAGTACCATTTAAATACTATCAAAAGCCACAAAAGCCCTTGATATAAACTTATGGAAGCTTGATATAGCTTTTGTAAGCTTATATTAGAGATATCTGTTCTAAGTTTCGAAAATTCAAGAAGTCAACGAAAGTCAACACTGGGTCAATTAAGCTACTATGGGGTTAACAAGCTGAAACTCTGGAAGGAAATGGTTTAGTGGTTCTGTGGAGAACCCATAGGTTCTTGGTCCTAGTTCATTGTGTCTCAGTGCAATTCGATTGTAAGCATAATCTCAATTTTAGCTTATTTTCAATTTCACTATTACTCAGCTTATCATTAGCTTATTTGTGTAATTTGTAGCTTATCAGTAGTTTCTAGTTACATTTCATTCAGCTTCATAGCTATATATAACCTGTTATTTCATTTTCACTTAAAAACTCTCAAAAACTCAAAAAAAAACAGTCACACTAGGCATAGCTTATTTAAACTGCTTAATATTACTTTAAAAGTTGTTAAACATCACTAATATAAGTTGGTGATCAGTTAGTATTAAAAATCTCAGCTTAATTCGACCATTTCAGTTCAAAAATCAAATCAGATACACCCTAAAGGAGTGTTTGGTTCAGCAGTTCAATTGGCCAAAACCAGCTGCTACTGTAGCTTGACCATAAGCTCACTTTTGCACAAGCTTTTCTAAGTCCCTAGAAGCTCTTTCCAAAGTCTGATCAGTCCTATAGCTAAATCTAGTAGTTTTACATGGTCCTTGTGAAAATCAGTCCACATAGAAGCTCATATAAGCCATATTAAGCCACAGGCTTATTTAGCCTGCTAACTTGGCATTTTTGAGCTCATCTCAGTCCATATAGTGAGTACTAAAAGTCATAGAACCTCTGCATAAGTGTGCACCAAAGTGCAACCCACTTCAGTCAACTCAGACTGCAGTGCAGTCTTTGTGGTTATGTTGAAACTTTGAGGAATTTTTACTCACACACCATAAGCCCTCACAAGCTGAGCTTTTGGATATATCATCTCACCCAGCTTGTCTACAGTTAGAATTTTTCTTGTGATTTTTAAATCTCATCTGAGCCCTCAAATCAAGGCCTGCAAAAGGGCCATTTTGCCCTGTGCACTGCTGCACATCAGCAGACCACCCACAACCCCAACTGTTGTGGTCCCCACAGGCCACCTCAGTGGGTCCCACAGGTCCCCCCCTGGTTCTTTGGATTCACAAGCTTGCCCTCTTTTCATTTGTTCCAAGCTTGTGAGCTAAATCAACCTTGTGAGCCCCCTAGATAGCATCAAAGATTGTCCCATTTTCAGTGTGAAATAAAAGAAACATAGTGCTTATTTTGGCTTTTTGGCTTATTCATTGTTCCAAGCTTGTTGTTTTTAATCCATTATGCTCCACTAAGACTAGTTAAGCCTTAATCCATCACTGTTCATCAGCTTAGAGCTTATTTCAAAGCTTTTGCCCTCACAGTTGACCAAAGTCAACTGTCAAGAACATAAGCATTCATAGTGCTTATATTTGAGATACAAGCTAGTTGTTTTTACAAAAGTTTCATATTTTTAGTATTTAAAGAGTTTTGCAAAAGAAAATCCAGAAAAACCAAATATAAAAAAAAGTGATAGCTTCTATTTAAGCCATTTGGCTTATTTTTTTGCTTTTTCATTAAGCACTTTCCATTTTTATATTTTTCTTAGCTTCCTGTATTTATTTAATAATTATAGAAAAAGTTTCAGATTTTTATTAATAGTTTTAATATTTTTAATCTTTTTAATTAGTTTAGCATAGTAATTAAATCATAATAAATAGAATATTAATCAGAAAAATATAATTTTAATTTTCATAATTTTCTTTTGTCATTTTTAATCTAGGAAAAATATAATTATATTTTTAAACCTTAAGAAAAATCAAAAATAGAAATATAGTGATAGCTTCTATTTAATAGAATTTACCTTTTTAAATTTTAATTAAGTAAATTTCAATTTTATAATTTTCTTAGCTTCTATTTACTTAATAATATTTTTAGAAAAAGTTTTAGATTTTTCTTTGTCCATTTAGTATTTTTTATAAATTTAAATAGTTTAATAAGTTATTAAATAAATAAATAATTAATAATAAATAAATTAAAAGTGTAAAAAAATATAATTTAAGTTTTTAAATAAGTTTTAAGTAATTTTACATTTTTAGGTTTTAAATTTCATAAATTTCAGTTTTAGTCCCATTTTAGATTCCTCATTACGCGTTTTCAGGTTAATTAATTCGCGTTTAATATTATTGTGCATATCTGTTTTTAATTTGTTATTTAGAATTGTTAAAAGCAAAATCAAAAGCAATCTAAATCATCAATCACTCTAATCCTAGCTTTTCACAGTTTTCCATTCACACCTCGTTGGGAAACGATCCGGGTGATCACTTGCCTGGTTTCACACTACACACGAGTATTCGTTCTGAGGCTGTTTATATTTTATCATTTATTACGGTTGACCATTCACAAGTGGTTGACTTGTGTGATAGAGAAATAAAAGATAACTAGTTTGGAACGAATCAGTTGCACTCATTTGGGGCACAGCTCCCTTAGCGTCCAAGATTTGTCTAGTAGGCACGTCTAATCCTTGATAAAACAATATTATCTCCTGCATAGGGGTTAGATAGTGTTGAGGACATTTTACCAGTAAATCTTTAAATCGTTCCCAAGCTTGATAAAGAGTTTCATCAGGCTCTTTCTTGAAACTGTTGATAGCCTCCATCTTTTTAGCAGTCTTAGCAGGTGGACAATATCTCTTCAGGAATTTGCTCTTCAAATCTTCCCATGTAGTGATTGAACTAGCAGGTTCATTCCTTAGCCACTTGTTAGCAGCTCCTTTTAGCGAGAGTGGAAAGATTCTTAGCATGAGTTGATCGTCAGTCACTCCTTCTGAAGTAAACAAATCCGCAATCTCGAGGACCTTTTCAACATGCTCATTAGCATCCTCATGTTCCGATCCACTGAAAGCATTCTCTCTTAGCTCCTTGAGAAACTGACCCTTCAATTCAAACTTTGACTTATCATCAAACTTTGGTCTAGCAACTCCTGAAGTGTAATCAGCACGGGTTTTGTTCATGTATTCCTCCATAGTTGTGTTTTCGCCCATTGTTTCTGTTTCTTCCTCCTCTTTCTCCTCAGAAAAATAATCAAGCTCGAATGAACTTGAAGTATCAAAGCTTTTTGTGTTGAAAAGCCTTTTAAGCGAATGAAAGACTCGTTCAGGATCTTCGAAAGGTTGAATCAAGTTCTTCGTAGAACTCCTGGTCATGCACTTCCTGAAATCAGCACAAAAATATCAGTAGGGTATGCTCAAGAAAGTAATATATCAGAAAATTAACAATGAAAACGGAATATGAAAAATTAAAGTTACTGATATCTGCAGACGATGCGCCGTATCCAAAAAGTTGGATACGCCGTATCTTATAATCGTTAAAATTTAATCAGACTTTATTCATTAAATAGATACGCCGCTTAGAAAATCGAATGCGCCGTATCAATTTTAATTATCAAAAATCGATATTTATTAAAATTAAATGCGTCGTATTAACAAAAGTTAATGCGCCGTATCTTCGTTACGTTTCAAAATATAAGATTTTTGATTCAGAAGATGCGCCGTATCGATAAAAATCGATGCGTCGTATCCGTTTAATAATTCAAAAACTGTTTTTAATTAAAATAATAAATACGCCGTACCTGCTAAGGCAGATGCGTCGTATGGCGTTAACGTTTAGAATTTTTTTTTTATCAAAAACAAATACGCCGTATCTTGGGGAAAAGATGCGTCGTATCGAATTAATTAAACGCGTTGTATTTTATAAAAATTAAACGCAATACGCCGTATCTGAGAGATCAGATGCGCCGTATCGTTCGATTTAGCTCAGTACAACGATAGCAGAACACAAAAAATACGAAAAATTAAAAACAAATAAAACACACGAAAATAAACACAAATAAAAGCAAACAAATAACACACAAAAACAGAAAATATGCAAAATATTACAATGAATGCAATTTAATCTAATACACAACAGAATTAGCGGTTAGATAAAAAAAAATTAAAAACCTAATTAAAATACTAATCAAATTAACAGATAATAACAATTCACTCCCCGGCAACGGCGCCAAAAACTTGATGCGCGTGTATGTCGTTGCGGTTTAGCAGTATTAATGCCTACTCAAGTTTTAAATTTATATTTAGCCGACTTATCAATAACACACACACTTAACGAGCAGTGTACCCGGTCAGTATGAATATAATGGTAAGTAGAGTGTCGATCACTAAGAGTGGAACGTATTATCTCGTTATTCTAATCAGTATTTTAATATATTAAGTTAGCTATACAACCTAATCTAACGCAAGGGGGTTCAGCCTGAGAGACTGGCACGATTTGGTTGCAATTAAATAATGAACTAAACCAATAGGCACGAATCAGCGAATAGCACACACGTACACAGATAAATACTCGAGACAATAAGAAGGCTGTCCTGATAGATAAGTAGTTTGTCACTTGTTTTATTGCTAGTTTTATATGAAGTGTATAGTTCGATGCAACGCACCGAGATTAAGTCCTTTCTCGTTGGTTCTAATCTTATCGGCGAGTAAACCCTTAATGATTACTTATGACTATCCTATTTATCTTTCTTCCTACTTTTCTACAGACGATAGAATGCATAGGCGATCTAATAAATAGGCGAGGGCAGAGGCATGGCGACCCGATCAACGCTCAGCTAGACACAGAGGTTATCAATGCACTAATAAAAGTCACCAAAGACATCAACATATAAACTTTAATTAATGAGAAAGCAGTTTTAAGGGAGTGCAATCTTTCCGTTGTCACATTACACAAGCCACCAATCTTGATGAATTAAAGTTTACTAACACAATAAAACAAAACTACTTAATGAATTAAACACATGCAGCACCTTCTTACAACTCTTGTATCTTCGTTTGGGTGTGTCTTGTGCTGCCTTAATCGACTGAATTCGTCCTAGGTTTCTGTACTTCGGTCTTCTGTCTAAACTTCGGGACTCTTAATTCGTCTGGTCTTTGGGGTATTTATAGTTTCTGTCTGGGGGTAAGATGCGGCGCATCTAGTAAGTAGATGCGGCGCATTGACTTAACTTCGCGTGGGGTCCAAGATTATAATATTCAGGAATATTCGTACACCGCCAGAAGATGCGGCGTAACTCCATAAGTAGATGCGGCGCATGTCCTCTTGTATCTTGGATCGTATCTGGTGAAATATTGATAGTGATGCGCCGTATGTGATAAGCAAGATGCGGCGCATCTGGAGCAGAATGTCTTGATCTTGTACATTTCAGTAGACTCTTAACTTCTTGCATGTTTTGCTCCATAATAAGTCCAAAATCGCCAAGTTTCACCAAATGCTTGTTTTTACCTGAGAATTACAAAAGTAAACAATTAAGTATCAATCCTCATACATAATATAATAAAACAAGTCAAATTAATAGGATAAATGATAGTAATAAAATGTACTTATTTGAGTTCATCAATTATTCTCATCAACATTAGCCTTCTCTGAATTACAAACCTTCCCAGCATTATCAACATCCTTCCCAGCATCATCCATACCCTTATCTAAATCATCTCTCCCACTTACCTCCTTATCTTAATTGTTGGTGCAAATAATGTTCTAAAAACGTTATTTCTATCTTTCGATAATGTAGAAGCCAAGATTCACGTATGGAGGTGGAGGAAACACATTAAACTCGAACTAAAGATTAAACATTATAAATTTCAGTTTATTGATTAGGGAGGTGTGTATGTTTTCTAGAGAGAGAAAACATACACACCTCATGAACCTGTGAATCCTCAACCCTCCAAATGTGGATAAGGAGGGTATTTATACAAAGAATACAAAGTCTAACTTAGCCTAAATGACTAAACTAGTCCTTGTACAAAGAAAGAAGTGCAATTCCCAAATATGACAAAACTTTAAGGCTAACAATCTCTCCCCAAAGTGAAGTCATATGGGAATTGCTTACAATGTTCCCTACAAGTAAAATATAAACCATAAGCACAGAGAATAGTCTTCAAACGTCATTACTTCGTTCAGCTTGCAGAATCTTCTCAGCTTTCATTTCTTTACTTGCAGACGAACCATGTGAGCAAATCTAATTAGGGTTTAATACAGCGTGCCCTGAGTGCTCTCCCCTAATTAGTGCTCTCCCCCAAACTGACAACCTTTCTGATGATTGCCCTGAATCTGAAGAAGTCTTTTGATAATTAAATGCATTTCGTCTTTAGTCTTCTAACATGCAGCGGAAAATGTAGAACAGACTGTAGACTCGACCTTCTTCAAGATTATCCATTTGGGGGAACAGGGTATCAACATCTTCATCTCACCAAATGCATCCCAGTTATCTTTCATATGAAAAATCAGCCCATAACGTACACATGAAATGATAACACCAAAGTAACAAGTTGAACCACTGATCATCTTGATTTTGTTGCCCGAAATTGTTGAAGGTGGAAAAGGTAGAAGTACGTAGAATAAGATGAGTAGAGGATAAGACATAGAATCAACCAATCTCCGACACAAATCAAATCATTTCATAAATCATTAAGCCCGATCACGTGAACTTGTTGTGAGACCTCGATGTACACATTTCTCTCCCCTGCTGGTTACAATTTATCGGAATCCGCATAATGTTGTGTACATGAAGTATTAACTGGAAGTACTTTATCATTAAACCCAGTCAGCCTGTGAGAAGATGTCGATGAACCCAATATAACCTCCTGTATAAAAAACAACGGCTTCATGTAGTGACTACTGATGGAGAAAATCCACTATGACGAATTTGATACTAAAGTAAAATCGCCCAGATTTGTGACTTAAGCTTGTACTATCCTTGTGATAAACCTCTTGACATATCCTCAACTACGTGAGACACTGAGCACTACAACGTAACTCCTTAAAGTGATTGCTACTTCGTGAGAATAGAGAGAGAATCACAAAAGTAACTAGATATCCAAGTCTTCGTCACCATTAATATATGCCCAAACAAGTCATCTTCGCGGTAGGGTAGAAAGAAAGAAGATGAAATAAGTACACGCGTCCGTAAAACCTTACTTCAAACCCAAATAAATAATAACGAATCATCCCCGTAGTCACAGCTAATAATTTAACCATTGTCATTTGATTGTGAATCTTGATCAGGATCTTTTTGGCTATACGTGGTGATTTTGAAGGTGTAGTCCGATAATATCATTTGTGATGTTGTTGTGAAAAATGCCATAAAATGCAATTCTAATGATGCCGGAAAATTTTGAGTTTAAGAAATTTTTACGCCGAAAATTCCCCGAAAAATTCGAATTTTAGGCCAAAATTTTCACACTTGTACCAGAATTTGAATCTCGCGTAAAAATGGACCGTTAAGTCTCCTGTGAAAATTAAATTTTACTCAAGTTTTCCCGCCAAAATACTCTTTTTTCTTTTTCTTTTTTTTTTTTTTTTTTTTTTTTTTTTTTTTTTTTGTGGCAAATGCGATAAAATGGTCTAAGGTTGAATCGCGATAAAATCTGATGAAGGGTCCAACTGCGATAAGTTTATCGCGTTTTGCGATAGGTCAACTGCGATAATGCATGAACTGCGATAATGCATGAACTGCGATAAGTCAATTGCGATAGTTATCTGAGTTGCCAATTGCGATAACGTTGCTGAAATGCGATATGAATTTGACAGACCCCAATTGCGATAAAACAACTGAATTGCGATAACTCGTCTGAAGTTGTGAATTGCGATAGAACTGCACTTTTCCCAACTTCTTTGACTTTTTGAGTCACTTGCCCACTTGACCTTATCTTGCTAGATATTATCCTGGCAACTTTTCACCCACTAGTTCATTAATTCTTTTGGAAAGAACTACATGCCAAAGATAATCAGTAAAATATTCACAAACAAATCTTGCATAATCTTCAATAATTTTGGTCGATCTAAAGACTTAGAACACCAAAAACTTCAACCTTAAAGCACAAGATTTGTGAGATAAACTAGCAGATCAACACATACAACCCGTTAAATCACAAACAACCACAACCTTGAACCTTTATTTGTGTACGATTCCAAGAACAACACAAACTGCCACGATTTTTAGAGAGAAAAAAACGCAACAGTGGGTTTTTAATGAGCACAAATCGAACACACTAACCTTTAACCTTGGCTAAAGAAGAAGAACCGAGATAGAACACAACATAAATCACCTTTATCACCTTAAAAACACTACGTTGGCCACCCGGTTAGCTCATGATACCAATTGTAGAAGCCAAGATTCACGTATGGAGGTGGAGGAAACACATTAAACTCGAACTAAAGATTAAACATTAGAAATTTCGGTTTATTGATTGGGGAGGTGTGTATGTTTTCTAGAGAGAGAAAACATACACACCTCATGAACCTGTGAATCCTCAACACTCCAAATGTGGATAAGGAGGGTATTTATACAAAGAATACAAAGTCTAACTTAGCCTAAATGACTAAACTAGTCCTTGTAAAAAGAAAGAAGTGCAATTCCCAAATATGACAAAACTTTAAGGCTAACAGATAACTTCACGTTTTGATGATGACAAAATGTGAAAACACGTTACGTTAAAATTAACGTAAACAAGTTTTTAATCGGAAGATCCCGTTTCTACACAAATCACTCTAGAACAAATTTACAACTTGACTAACGATCAAAGAAGTGGATTTGTGTTTTAAGACTTCACATTTTTAATGTGACAAAACATTTTTTTCAAAAATATACTTTACAAATTATTTTTGAATAATTAAGAAATGTTTTAATGGAAAAATAAGTTCAAAATACATAATAGCTATTCCCCCCCCCCCCCCCCCTCAAAAAAAATCAGCTCCAAACTTCCCCAAATAAGTTTTCACCAGAAAAGACAAAAAGATGAGCGTCTTTGTCGGACACGGTTCCACTAAATTTAATGGGGCCGTGTGTGATTTAGAGGAGTCGTCCCTTTATAACGGTCAGATTTTCTCTGCCTATAAATACCAGCCCACTTCACAAATTTTGGGTATCCTTTTTCACACATAACTTTCTGAGTTTAATACTCTCTTTACATTTTCTTTCTTTGATCATTTAGATTAGTTTTCTTTTGTTCAAGAGTGATCCTATCATCCAATCAAGTGATCCTCTTCATTCCTCTTCAATAGCAAGAGAAGAACTCAAGGTATCCAAGAAGATACAAGAGTTGTAGTTGTAGTTAGGGAAGTTGTAACATTTGTTACACTCTTGTTGTATCCTAGTATACATCAAGATCATCTTTGTTTTGTGAGAGAGTTAGTGAAGATCATTGTGATCTTATAGAGATATTGAATATCTCTTGAAGCCATTGGGCTTGTGTGATTGATCAAGAAGATCAAAGGTAGATAGAATAGGTTGAGTGAAGTGAGAGTTGATCATTGTGATCTTGTGAGATCTTGAAGATCTCTTGAAGCCATTGGGCTTGTGTGATTGATCAAGTGGATCATAGGTAGATCGGGTAGACCAAGTCTTGTGTGTTAAGTGTGTGAAGTAGAAAGGATCAAGTGGATCGTAAGAGGACATAAGATATTCGAGATCAAAAAGTTCGATTTAGGAGCCACGTTTGTAAAATCTTTGGAAGAATGAATTCTTGTTAAATGTGGGATTTCTTAAAACCAAACCAACACAAACGTGTTAAGATTCGTCCATCATTAACATGCCCAATAACTTATAAATCCTTACTCGCTAGTCGATATTACGTTGTTCGTGCTGGAGCTCAAGGATTTGAATTGAAGGTCTTTGTTTTCAATCTCTAGTAACCCCGATGCAAAAACTCGAAATATCTAAACAATATACAATCAAAAACTCAAAATAACTCTAAAATTCAAAATACCTAGCTAGTGAAAGAATAGTTGACCAAAAGTTGCATTCATAAATAAATTCATATCATCTGCGTATCTACTTTTAAAACCTTTCAACACAAGCTAGGTTCCCCATTTAAACTCAATCTCATACAAACAAACCCAGCCTTTTAAAGTTTCAGTTTGCTAGATCGAGCTCCTCCACAATAGTATAACCAAGCACCCTATCAACATTCCCTAATACAACTAACAAATTAAACGATAAGTAAAAATCTCAATCCAATATAATTTATAAACATAATAGTGTACTAAATCATAAAGATAAATTTCACAATTACTTTTGCTCTAGTGGTTCACATATGTCATGCATTTAGTCCACCGCCACCTTCCAATTTTAGAAGGAAAAAAAGTGCATTACTAGTTTTCTTTAATAGTAAATTTATCTTTATAACTATGTAGATATTAATAACGTGTAGAACATATATATTTGAATGTCTAAAAAAAGAAAGCAGTAGTTAAAGGTATATATGTGCATGTATCTTCAACTCCATTTCTATCCTTTATACATCCATCTCTTCATCAACTCTATAGAGAATCAAAACCAAGTAAAAAAGAAAGTCAAATATATAAAGTCACAAATCTTTAGAATCCAATAAAAGACAAACTAAGGAACGAAAAAAGTGAAAACCTTGTTCTTTACAAATCATTAGTAGAAACCAAACTTTTAATGCATTTAAAAACATTAAGACTAATTAAAGATGATAGGGTTATGAACGAAATGTAGAATAATGTTTGTGAAAGTAAAGAGTCACACGCAATAGTAGGTAATAAGATTATTTATATTAATGATGTTGTGAATACACAAGTGTTAATACTAGGACACTAATCACTATCTTAAGTTTATACGTGGCATCTTACGGCTTAACTACATAATTCATATTGTCATCTATTAAAACTAATAAAACTCAGTTCAGGATTTTGACACGTGGCAGTCCAGGATTTTGAATTAGCATTGAAGTTCTTATGTTAAAGAAATACTCAAAAAATACCTCTCTTTGAAAAAAGGTAAAAAAAAAAAAAAAAAAAAAAAAAAAAAACGGATATCTATTCATGTACAATTGTGGCATGCTTTAATTATATAGTAGAAGGTTGCAACTCAATTATATTTATATGCGTTATATTACAGCCAAACACTACCTCATAATTTTGGGAAAGAATCAATTTATACGTGTGTTAAATAGATATACACTCATAATGTTTTAAAAGTGACTGATCGACAATTCAGTCCAACTTTAAAATATTTATTACTTAAAACTAAAATCAAATCAATTTTATTCAACAGCCACAAGTATATAACACATGCTTTGTCTCAGAATGATATACAAATTAATCATTTCCTTAATTGTGATCAACTCGAAATTCCGAAATCATATACGAGAAATTATTTTCGCCTTGGTGTTTTTATGCTTTGTAAGAGATTAAACAAAGAAAAAATATTTATGTTTTCATTGGTTATGTTGCATCTATAATGGTTAGATCATTTGAAAAAGCATCCAAAGTAATAAAAAGATGTCGTGTGTTTCTCATATGGATATTCAAAAATGACATGGTAAAGTTTAATTCTATTTGAGTATTTTTATATTGTCACAGGATGTATGAAGTATTGCTGATGATGAAGAAAGCAATGAACAAATGCAATTTATAATGTTTTGTAATCTTTTAGCTTCTTGTTAGTTTGTTTTAATAAAATCAGCCGTTCAAAAAAAATTATGAGGAATTTTGTTGCCGATTTAATTTAAGAATCTTTTTCGGTGCAAAGGTAAATTTTATATTAACTTTCCAAAAACTTTGTACAAGACATAAGAATACCAAAACTAAAATGGGCATACCCATAACATATACAACTACAAAATACTCAGTATAACCAATATCAGACAGAATACAACTCTGATAAAGCTACATCTCTGACAAAACAATAATACTGTCAAAACAAATCTACACACAGAAGGATATCCTCCACTGAGAAAACCGAACATATCCAAACTCCACTTAACTTCTATATGCACCATACCATCTAGCTACATTTCCCAATCTCCTTTCCACCAAGATCACTCAACCTGCCACCATAGTAATCAAAGTAAAATAGGAGAGAGGCATCACTAGGAACCCATAACCCTTCCAATCAAGGGCTCTGCCAAGCAATCTAAATTTCCATCTCTATAAAATGGCTTCAATTTCTTAGGAACACTCACCTTGAGGGAAGCCCACCCATTACCTCCTTGATAGTGTATTGAGGGGACCAAGAATGATCATCTTTCATTCCTCTCTATTCCCCTCATCATACACCATCCACCTAGACCGTTTACCCTTCACAAATAGAAGAACCTACTTTATGGTACATTCTTACTGTTAGGACCTCCTATTTAGATAAATAAAGCAGTCCAATTTCCTCCCTAGGCCAAACTGGAACAAAACTTACAACAGAAGCTGATAACCAAGGATCTAAACACCCCTTTAACTTCAAGGGTGGAAAAACTGATAAGCATTCCTTAATGACCAACACTTCAGCATACCAAACACCACTTCCCTTATGCACTCTCTAAATTAGAAGCATAAAGAAATACCACTCATGTCTCTTTAAACCTGAATTTCACATCCCATTCATCAGCAATCATGTTGACAGCATTAGAATTCTTCACTTGCAGACTCATAAGCTGTAGCTTAATCCCATCACTAATTACTTTGTATAGGCAATTTACATCTTTCTTTTCACCTGTAAAAATCCTCCTATTTCTTTCATTCCAGATATTATACACCATTGCTCCAAGACTAATCCTTCTTAACACACTTCCAATAGAATTGTTGCACTTCATATTACCAATTTCCTTGAAAATATAATTCCAATTACTAGCCTGCACTTTTAGTCTTAGTTTTTGCAATAACTTTTTCCAAATCTTATCAGTATATTCAGATCTAAAAAATAGGTGATCATGTGAATCTTTGCATTTCAAACATAGAGGGCAAGTCATTTGCTGGTTACTCCACTTTTCCATTCTATCTTGTGTAAGCAATCTTCCCATTACAACAATCCAAAGAATAAAAGCATGTCTAGGTAGACATTGACTAAACCAAATCAACTTCTACCAAGCAACTTTTTCTCTTTTCTCCCTCATATCTTCCCACACATTACTGATAGAAAAATTCACTTCCTTCCCTCCATTATTTCTCCACTTGCAATCATCACATTTATCATGTCTGATATTGGGCACACTAAGGTTGAAAATATTAGGGAACATGTCAGCCCAATACTCAGGCCATTTCCACTTATTTTCCACAATCAAGTCAGCCACTGTATTTTCATTCTGAAACCTAGCATCATACACATCCCTGTGACTAATAAACTGTCTTAAATTCCCCAAGCTACTTCAATTATCATGCCATATAAAAGTGACTTACTTCTTTTGGCTGTTCTTGCTGTCTTAAGTCGTCCTCTTTTCTTTATAAACTGTTAATTGATTCCCATTTCCAATTTTATGAATAATATGAGGCCTTACTTTATCTCTCAAACCCAAAAGAGCTTTCCATGTACAACTTTCTTGCCCATCTTCTTCCACTTCCCAAATACTCCTCCCTTTCAATTTTACACAGTTTGCCCATTTAACCCATAAACTGTCTTTTTTAGTAGCTGTATTCCAAACTTGCTTCATTAACAGCACTTCATTCCACTGACTAATAGATTTGATCCCCAAACCTCCTTCACTTTTAGGATAACACAAATTTTGCCAGGAAACTTTTGCCTTACCCCTACCACTTAAGTTCTGATTCTATAAGAATAAATTAAAGTCTCATTCAATATCTTTAGCCACTGTTTTTGGAAGAAGAAAAATAGCAGCCCGCCCAGTATGTGTGCATTGATGCAAGGACAGAGGCAATAAGCTACAACCTTCCAGAATATGAGAGTGTTTTATCCTTCCAATCCAAAACTTTGCCTTTCACTTTGTCCAAAAGAGGCTTACAGTCATTAACACTTAATTTTTTAGCAATTAATGGAACCCCCAAATACTTAACTGGTAGTTTACCCACTTGAAATGGTAAGATGTTACAAATTCTAGTTTTTTCACCACTATCAACATTGGTAAAGAAGACAGTGCTTTTCCCTATATTTGGTTTTAGCCCAAAAATACTACTAAAAACTTCCAAAGCTTCCTTGATCACTATAACATATTGTAAATCCCCATGACACAAGACCATAAGTTCATCAGCAAATGATAGATTAGTAATTTTCAACTCCTTACAGCCTTTGTGGAATTTAAAATTCATATCATTCACAACTTTATTAGCCATGATTAAGGAAAACACCTCCATAACCAGGGTGAATAAGTAAGGGGAAATGGGGTCCCCTTGTCTTAACCCCTTTCACTTTTGAAGAATCCCATTCTTTCCCCGTTTAGACTAATTGAAAAAGTAGCAGATCCCACACAACTCATAATCAAATTCACCATTTTAGAATGAAACCTGATGTGTTCAAATTGTGCACAAAAACTTGATGCGTTCACACGAGGTTTTAAATTTATAAACATGAATTACCGATTAACTCGGAACACATTCGGGCAAGTATACCCTAGTCATTTGTAGTATAGGAGTGGTAAGTCAAGGTCGTCCTATGAGACTTGGTTGCACTCAAGTGTCATTTGTTTGTTTAAGCAAGTAACAAGTTGATGGTTATGATTGTCACGGATCAAACCAACAAGAAAAGCAATATGAGAACAAGCACACAAAGAACATACATGTTTGGCAAGTATAATAAGTTAGTAAGAACTTGGTTTAAGCATTTACTAGGACTTGGTGTAAGGACTTGGCGTAAGCCTTTACTAGTTTGGAAAACATATTATTAACGGTAATCATTTCGACCTTTAGAGCCAATAATAATTGTCTAGTGTTTTATAAATCAAATATACATAAGTCTTAATCAATTGGTCATGTCATAAAACTCATGCCTAAACCAACAACAAACAAAGAGTTCTTTCGACCCTTAACTTTGATGTTATTAATTTGTGAAGTTCCATTTACTTGATGAACACATATTCAAAAGATGTCTTTCGACCATTAATCTAAATTAAACTTTTACTTGTTATGTTTATTAAGTTTCTTATACAATCGTCACAAAGTACAAGACCAAAACATTCGTCGACTAATGAATTGAAATCAACCACTATTGAAAATCCTTTCGACATTTAGACCCAACAATGATTAATCAAAACAATAAACAATAACAATATTCAATTTAACCAAATATGATGTTATCAAACAAATACTAATTATTCCCAAACATCCTATTATCACAAGTTATCATATAAACCAAACAAGTATTAAGACATCATCATTATTTCAATCAAACACAAAATCTCAACAATCATATCAATAACAAACATCTTGAAAGATAAAAGTAACAAGGTTTACCCAAAGTATGAATTACAATAGGCAAAGGTGAAGGATTATAGCAACCTTCAAGCCTCCAATCAACTACAACTTCTAACCAAGCCGGAAAATCACACCCGAACACTTTGTCAAGCACTTGAGCACTACTTCTGGAAATGGTAGAGGTTTGTGGTCTTTTAGGGTTGATAATAGTTGGTGAAAATTCGTCCTTAAGGGTGGAGGCTAGAATTTCACACACAAAACCATGCCAAAATGGTCTTATTAATAGGTAGAAGCCACCCTTAGCCAACAAGTAAGTTACTTGGGCACAAAGTTTCATAAAAATGCAGGTTTAGGAGTTAATGGAGGCACATGATCGGACATGGGACTTGATGGCACTTAATTACACATTAAAAAGGACTTTTTAGATGACAGATTCATCCATCCGAATCGGATGGGCACCATCCGATCGGTTGGGGACTTTTGATCAGAAATGAAAAATGCCAAAGTTGTAGATCTTTCTCTTAGATTTCCGTAGCCACTTGAATCACCTAAATCCGAGTTTGTATGCTCAAGATATAGCCAAAATGGTGAAGGTGTGTTGGGAACAACGAGTCTATCAATAATTCTTCGTTTGAGCTTATTTTCTTCATTTCTTTTCTCGTTTTCCTTCTTGTGCTTTATTATTGAGTCTTTGGTGTGCCAACTTCATGACTTTATCTTTCTCGAATATACTCCAAGAGACTTTCATTTGTTGGGAATTCTTCGTACATGCATAAATCTTCGTTTATTGATCATTTTCTCGACTTTTTCTTCGTTTTCTTTGTCGTGAGCTTCCATGAACCTAAAATAGAAATTATACTTCATTAAGTACCATAAGTTCATAAAAGTGGCCAATATATATGCATAAAATCCACAATAACGCTCCTAAAAATATGTTAGATTTGAGTGTTATCAAATCCCCTACACTTGAACTTTGCTTGCCCTCAATCAAATCTAAGAAAAAGAAAAATTAAAATGCATATCTAAATGAAAATAAAAAAAATTTAAACATTTTTATGAAAAATTAAATAATATCGAAAAATCTTTTTGGTTTTTTTCTTTCTTTTTTTTAATAAATAAGCGAAAATTGAGCGCACACTCCCCCACACTTAAGGGATTGCTTGCCCTCAAGCAAATATTAAGAAAAATTAGATCCCACATGATGCATGAAAAATGATTATAAAAATTATGATGCAAATCTATCAAGTACAAGTACAAGATACGATTCATCATTATTAAGCGTAATGGTGAAAAACCTAGATGTATGAAGATTTTCTTGCTTGAGTAACATTTATAAACACCTCACGAAAAAGAAATGAAGTATAATTCACTCAATCACTCATTTATTTAGTTAGTGGAGTATATACAAGAGAAATCACACTCATTGCTCAGTAATGATCCGTTTATTACCATAAGCTTGTACAAGAAACAAAACTCCACCGACGTGACGTAAGCGCCAAGTGTAAACATCTAAAGAGGACTTTTATTCGGGTTTAAGGTTAAAGGTTAAAGGTTACCTGGCTAATGTGCAAATATTTCATACAAGAATATTATAGCTCGCTAACAACGAATTCTTGGCTAGCTAAGCAACGGATGGTCACTAGATTGTACCTTGGTTCGCTAACGACGTTACTTACATAACGGATGGTCACCAAAACACGCACTAGCTCGCTAGCAACGTTTTTCAACTATTCAAAAACCAGATGGTCACTAATATTCATGCACTACATATTTTCACAAAGCCATAAGGGTAGGGATAAGGCATGGGAATATTCATGAAATTGGTTTTAAAAGAAAATTAAAGTCAATTCTAAGTCCCATTGTTGCTAGTTCTGAAAATGGTAGAGGTTTGTGGTCTTTTGGGGTTGATAATAGTTGGTGAAAATTCGTCCTTAAAGGTGGAGGCTAGAATTTCACACACAAAACCATGCCAAAATGGTCTTATTAATAGGTAGAAGCCACCCTTAGCCAACAAGTAAGTTACTTGGGCACAAAGTGTCATAAAAATGCAGGTTTAGGAGTTAACGGAGGCACATGATCGGACATGGGACTTGATGGCACTTAATTACACATTAAAAAGGACTTTTGAGATGACAGATTCATCCATCCGAATCGGATGGGCACCATCTGTTAGGAATTAAGCATAAGCAGACATAAACAGTTAGTACGGCTGGATGAAGAAGTTAGTATTGCTGAGTAAAGACTGAAGACATAAGCAGTTGGTACGGTCGATAGGAAATGTTAGTACTGCTTATTATTTTTGTAAACGTGTAAGTAGATAATCATGGAATATATTTTGATAGATATCTTCTATGTTTAGTTATCTTGTGAAGGGATCCTTGGTCTATAAAAGGATTTCCTTAGGTTAATGTTTAAGAGATAGGGAAACGTATTATTGTTAAGATTCAAGGTTGTAAACCCTAGTACTAGTTGAGAGTACTCGTATTATTATTCTGATAATATTGAATCGTTGTTGAAGTATATTGTTTCTTGTTCATTCACTTTTACTTAAATCATACAAAAACACAAACAAACAAATCTTCTGAATATTAGCTGGTAAATTCCGCTTGCTAGACTACGTATAATTCAAAGTATCGCATCTAACACAAAGTAGTGTGTGTAGATCCAGTCAAGTGGTATCAGAGCCAGGTTTCTGATACTTTGGTTTAGAAGATCCAAGAAAAAGTAAGATGGACATGGAGACACCTCAGACAACCAACGTTGCTGCTAAGCTTCCTATGCTCAAACCTAATGAGTTCGGCTCAAACCTAATGAGTTCGACATGTGGAGATTAAAGATTGAACAGTTTTTTCAAGTGCATGATTATGCACTTTGGGAGATCATTGAAGAAGGAAACTCCCTTAAACCTGTAACAACTACAACTGTTATTGAAGGTGTAACTGAGACTAAGCTGCAAACAAAGCCAACAACCACTAAAGAGAAGGGAAGGCATAAGAATGATGTGAAAGCAAGAAGTTTGCTGCTGATGTCAATTCCCAATGATCAGTTGTTGACTTTTAGCAAGTTTAAGTGTGCTAAGACTTTTTTTGAAGCCATAGTTGCAAGATATGGTGGGAATGAAGCCACCAAGAAAACTCAAAAGACTCTACTTAAGCAACAGTTTGAGAACTTTTCTGCTACACATAATGAGTCTTTGGATCACATGTTTAATAGACTTCAAAAGCTGGTAAGTCAACTTCTTGTACTAGGAATTGAGATGCCTCAGGAAGATCTCAACTCAAAGTTCCTAAGAAGTTTACCTTCAGATTGGGCTATGCATGTAGTTGTCTGGAAGAACAAACCAGACATAGACACAATGAGTCTGATGGACCTTTACAGCAACTTCAAGATTGTTGAACATGAAGTGAAGAAGTCTGCTGGATCAAGTTCAAGTTCTGGGAACGTGGCTTTTGTATCAACTCCCAGTACTTCAAGTCAAGAAGAAGAAGTGCAAGTTGCTGGAGCAGTTGGTACTGGTAGTTCAAACATTGGTACTGCTATCACCTCAAGCAGTACTAGTGGACTTTTGAATGAAGAGGTTTATTGTGCCTACTTGACTACTCAGCATAATGGTTCTATGTTGACTCATGGAGATCTTCAAGAGATAGATGAAGATGACTTAGAAGAGATGGATATCAAGTGGCAGCTCTCTCTTCTTAGCATGAGGGATAAGAGATTTTTGAAGAAGACTGGCAAGAAGATTGTCATCAATAGCAATGATGTTGCAGGGTATGACAAGTACAAGATTGAGTGGTTTAATTTCCACAAGAATTGTCATTATTCAAGGGAGTGCAGACAACCAAGACAACAAGATGGAAAGAGCAGAAGCTTTGGAAGCAAGTCAAGGGTTGTGGAGGTTACTGATTCAAGCTCAAAAGCCATGGTTTCCATTGATGGCTTAGGGTTTGACTGGAGTTACATTGCAGAGGAGGAAGCAGAAGAATCTACAGAGATTGCTCTCATGGCACTTTCAGACTCTGAGGTACAAGTTTCTAAGTGTTCTAAATCTTGTGAAAATTTAAAAGAACTAGAAACTCTTAGGAAAAGATATGATACACAAAGAATAGAGCTAACACAAACTAGTTTTAATCTAGCTAATCATAAGAGGGCTTTAGTTGTGTTAGAAGAACAGATTGTTCATTATCAAAGAAATGAGTCTAAGTTTGCTGATGACATGATCATAGTTAAGAGAGACTTAATGCTTAGAGAAAATGAAATAACAGTGCTAAAACATGAGTTAGATCAGGTTAAGAAAGCTAAGGAGAACATTCAGATGAGTGTAGACACATTAGAATATACATCAAAAGGTGTTCAAAAGATAATTGAAACTCAGATCCTAAACAAAGCTAAGTCAGGCCTAGGGTACAAGACAGTTCCACCTCCCTATAGAGGAATTCCTACACCCCCAGGCATTAACCTAGAACACACAGGACTTCCTGAATTTCAATTCCCTGAGCTTAACTATGGTCTTTAACCTAAGAAGGATGTAGTTGATAAACATGTGAATAAAAATGTGAGTGGTGTCTCACTTTCTGAGGATAAGGTTTCCTCAGAAAAGAACTCAGATGCTCCAATCATAGAAGACTGGACTTCTGATGATGAGAATGATCAGGCTGTTGTGAAGCCTGGTAGTGCTAAAATAAAGGAACCAAATGTTCCAAAGATGGTTAAACCTGAGACTGTTAGGCCTAGAACAAATGCTAAACCTTTTAGACCAACAGTTAGGTATGCAGAAATGTATAGAACCACACACAAGCCCAAAGGTAACCAAAGGAATTGGAATGACCTCAAATCTCACCAACTAGGTGACGATTTTGCCTGTTATAGAAAAGCTTGCTACACTTATGGTAGTTTTGGCCATCTTGCAGCCTTTTGTAATAAGTGGGTAAGAGGGTATTCAAACAATAGGATGAGCCTAGAAAGATCTCAAACTCTTCCTAGGAATGACAAGATGATACCTAGACCAATTCTCTTAAAGTCTGGCCTTAGACCTCTCAAAAGCAAGACTAGCAGTTCAGACTGTCAGACCTATGAGACCAATTCACCCAAGACCAACAGTTCAAGGTGCAAAATCAGCTTTCAAACAAGCACCAATAACTGTCAATAGACCTATTCTTCACAAAGCGGTAGTGAAAAACCATGTTTGGAAACCTAAGGTGTCAACTACAAAGCCAGTAGTTCATACTGCCAGCAGAGTTGTTAGTACTGGTGTTAATAAAAACACTGCTAAGGGAAATATGGGTAATGGTATGAATTCAACAGCATGTTAGGCATGGAGACCAATTAAACCCAATGGTGCTAAGATTGTATTGAAAAGGATGAATTATGTTGATGCTAGAGGAAAGCCTAAGTCCGTGATGGCTTGGGTTCCACAAGGAAATTAATTTTTCTTTTCTGAGTGCAATGTTAGTCATATGCTTATATATTGTGAGACAAGTTATTTGTGGCTTGTTTCTTTGTTATTGGACTAATACTTGCAGGAATAAATGAGGAGCTTAATGGATAATGCAATGCTATATGTTTTGGACTGAATGGTGATTTGGAGCTAAGTGTGTGATCTCTACACACAACAAATGGTAATTGGTTCACCATGTCTAACCCACATAAGAACCAACTAGTCCAGAGCAAACGGCATCTGGTAAAGACTTCTCAAATCCGTTGATGGTTGACAATTTACCAAAAATTGTATGGTTATCAGCTCACCATATCTAACTGTGAAGAGTTGGCTAGTGCAAAGCAAACGGCTATTGGTAAAGACATATCAAATCCGTTGATAGCTGATAGTTTTCTAAAAACTATACTTGAGCAATGGTATTTTAAATATTTTTCATAAGTTCATACGGCTCAAAATTTTTCATCTGCAGTTGGTCCTGTTAGTACAAAATTGGTACGGTTCACAAGCCGTTGTAAAAATATGTCAGTAATTAATTTTTATAGCCGTTGGGGTAAAACCGTTATTTTAACCGTACTTATAGGGATTTTTCTAGAGATAATTATCGTTTTACTATAAATTAATATATCCTCTTTCCTAAGATAATTTATCTCATAGGCAAAATTCGAAAACCCTAAACAGTATCTATAAAAACCCAATTGGCTGCATAAAACCTCAATTCCACTCAAAACGATTGTTCTTTTACTATAATCTCTCACCAAACATCCTTAAGAATGTCTGATTTGGAATTTGTTAAGCATTACAATCAGGTTGCGTTTTTAGAGAAAACAGAGGAAGGAGATGGCCCAAAGTTTTATGAGATTGTGCATTTTCTCAGCCACTCTCACATAAGGTATGCTCTAACCATCTCTCCTACTCTTTATGTCTCGCACATCACACAGTTCTGGCAGAATTCATCTGTCTTGACAAGTGAAGACGGAGACAAAGAAATTCATTCTGAAGTGGATGGTGTACAATTTGTTGTTACCGAGTCTATTATTAAGAGACGTCTTAAACTAAAAGACTCAGAAGGTATCAACACTATCCACAACACTGATATATGGGAAGAACTTGAAAAAATGGGGTATGATACATCTGGACACAAATTAACTTTTCAAAAGGGATGTTTCTCACCTCAATGGAGATTTTTCATACATACCCTACTACACTGTTTGAGTCCTAAAAAGACTGCTTGGGAGCAGTTCAATAGTAATGTTGCAACTGCTCTCATCTGTATGTCTACAAAGAGGGTTTTTATTTTTTCAAAATATATTTTTGAGGGTATGGTCTCCAATCTTGACAGCAAATCAAAGTTTTTAATGTATCCACGTTTTGTTCAAACTCTTTTGAATAAAAGGAAGAATTTGCTTACAACACCAACTGAAATTTTTCCTACTCCTAGCCTTCAATCCAAAGTTTTCCAAAATATGGCTATGGCTAGTAAACATTTTTAAGGGGAACCAGTTCCATTGTTTCCTCATATGCTTCAAACTGAGCTGGGTGAAGGGTCAGCAGTTCCAACTGATCCCCATCACACATTCACTCAAGTACCTGAGACAAACCAACCACCACCTGTCACAACTTATGGGAGAAGGACCACAACTAGTTTTACTAGAGTGGCTACTGGCTCCTTGCCCCATGAATCACCTCTCCTAGCAGGTCACACGGCTAGAAGTGATGAGGGTAGTTCTAACCAATCTGAATTGATGGCTTTATGTACCAAGTTAGCTGCTCAAGTTACTAGTTTGGAGACTGATCTTAAAAGCACCAAGGAGGAGCTCAAGGTTCACAAAGAGAATTTTTCTAAAGTTATTACCAAGTTGTCTTCAAAGGTGAAAAAGCTGAAAGAGCAACTCATGCAGAAAAGGGCAAGAATGATACTGGATGATGATTCTTCTAGTACTGACTCAGATGGTGCAGATGATGAAAATTCTTCCAAACAGGGGAGGAAATTTGGTAAAGACAAGGATGGATCAGGTTCTGAGTGGAGGCAAAGTGAAGGAGAAGAAGAACAACATGATATGGGTTTTGATTTTGATTCTGGATTCATTGACATTGGTGTTCAAGAAGAAGCAGAACCACATGCAGCAGTTTAGACTGCTGAGACAGAGATTGTTGAGACAGAACGAGTAGAGCAAGTTCAGACTGCTGAGATAGAGCAAGTTCAGAATGATGAGACAGAGCATGAGACTGTTAGTACTACTGAGCAAGTTTATCAAAGAAAAAGAGCAGATAAAGGGAAAAAGCCTATGACACAAGAAGAAGAAGAAGTTGTTCAAGAACTGGAAAGGCTCAATAGATTAAAACCAAAAACTCAAGAGTAGATAAACTTTGATGCAGAGGTAGCAAGGCAGGTTCATGAAAAGGAAATGGCTGATGAACAAGCAAGGATAGCTCAGATAGCTCAAGATGAGGAAGTAGCAAGAGAAATGGCTACTGAAGAAGAAAGGAATATTGCTGGATTCATGGAAAGAACAAGGACTGAAGATTTTAATCAAGAAGAGTTCAATGAGCGAGTACAATTCTTGTTGGATTCTGATTGTATTATAAGAGCTCATAGAGTAATGCTTCTTAATAATCAGGAATTGAATGCAGAAGAGAAGTTAGAAAAACTCAAAGAATTCATCTTAAAGAAGAACAGAGAAGCTACTTGGAGTGGCTTAATGCAGAGAATAAGAGAAAGGCAAAAGTCAGGATTTAAAACAAAGTTGCCTACCAGAAGAGAAAAAGTCACCTCCATGAAGCATTATTTGAAGAATCAAGCTAATTACAAGAGGAGTGACTTCAAGGGAATATCAGATGCTCTGATTGAAAAGAAATTCTTTGAAGTTTATGAAAATCTAAATACTCCAAAGGATTTCACAAGGAAAAAGAAAAGAGAACCAGAGGTTCTAGAATCTGATGCTACAAAGAAATTAAAATCTGGAGAAGAAGGATTAACTTAAGAGAAAATCAAGAGTATGATGGTGATTGTTCCAGAAACTGATTTCATCAAACCTTTAGAAGTTAAATATCCTATCATTGGTTGGGAAGTTTTCACTGATGAAAGGATGAAGGGATGGAAAATCATAAGGTCTGATGATATTTCTGAAAGATACAAGTTGTTTGAAGATTTAATCAGAGGCTTTGACATAGAAGATCTTAATCAACTATGGAGATTAGTAAAAGAGAAATTCAGAGTTCAAGATGCTGTTAAAGATAAAGATAAAGAGTTATGGGTACAGCTGAAAAGGATTTATGTACCTGATGGTGGAGAATCAATATGGAGATTTCAAGTACAAGTCAAATATGTTGTTTAGGAATTATTTGAAACATGTGGAGTACATAGAGTTTATTCCAAAGATGGTATAAAAATCTATATGTTGGTAGAAAAAGATTATCCACTCAGACCAACAACTTTAATGTCTATGCTATCAGTTAAACTCAAGGCTGGAGGAGAATCTGAGATGGCAGATTTGTTAGTTACAATGATATTCAACCTTGCAGAACAAAGAAAAGCTGGAAGCAAGAAACTGGTATGATAGGTGTTTGAAAGAATTTTCCTCAACAAGAAGAAGATGCTTAATTCAGAAACTTAGTGATTTGGGTAGAAATCATAAGTTTAGGGAAGGATTGTTAGGAATTAAGCATAAGCAGACACAAACAGTTAGTACGGCTGGATGAAGAAGTTAGTACTGCTGACTAAAGACTGAAGACATAAGCAGTTGGTATGGTTGATAGGAAATGTTAGTACTGCTTATTATTTTTGTAAACGTGTAAGTAGATAATTATGGAATATATTTTGATAGATATCTTCTATGTTTAGTTATCTTGTGAAGGGATCCTTGGTCTATAAAAGGATTTCCTTAGGTTAACGTTTAAGAGATAGAGAAACGTATTACTGTTAAGATTCAAGGTTGTAAACCCTAGTACTAGTTAAGAGTACTCGTATTATTATTCTGATAATATTGAATCGTTGTTGAAGTATATTGTTTCTTGTTCATTCACTTTTACTTAAATCATACAAAACAAAAACAAACAAATCTTCTGAATACTAGCTGGTAAATTCCGCTTGCTAGACTAAGTATAATTCAAAATATCACATCTAATACAAAGGAGTGTGTGTAGATCCGGTCACCATCCGACCGATTGGAAACTTCTTATCAGAAATGAAAAATGCCAAAGTTGTAGATCTTTCTCTTAGCTTTCCGTGGCCGCTTAAATCACCTAAATCCGAGTTCGTATGCTCAAAATATGGCCAAAATGGTGAAGGTGTGTCGGGAACAACGAGTCTATCAATAATTCTTCGTTTGAGCTTATTTTCTTCATTTCTTTTCTCGTTTTCCTTCTTGTGCTTTATTATTGAGTCTTTGGAGTGCCAACTTCATGACTTTATCTTTCTCGAATATACTCCAAGAGACTTTCATTTGTCGGGAATTCTTCGTACATGCATAAATCTTCGTTTATTGATCATTTTCTCATCTTTTTCTTCGTTTTCTTTGTCGTGAGCTTCCATGAACCTAAAATAGAAATTATACTTCATCAAGTACCATAAGTTCATAAAAGTGACCAATATATATGCATAAAATTCACAATAACGCTCCTAAAAACATATTAGATTTGAGCGTTATCAAAACCCAAAGTTGATCAATGTACATTGTAAGAAGTCCCAGTCCACTGTATCATATGCTTTTGCTATGTCAATCTTTAGAGCACACCTTGTAGGACCATTTTTTCTGTTGTAACCTTTTAGAAGCTCCTGGGTAATTAGAAGATTGTCTTGAATAAGCCTCCCAGGAATGAAGGCACTTTGATTGAGGTTTACAAGTTTGTGAAGCCCATCCTATATTCTACTGGTTAAAATCTTACTAATCACTTTATAGATAACATTGCAACAAGATATGGGTCTGAACTCTGAAACTTTAGATGGCTGATGAATCTTAGGAACTAAAGTAATTATTGTTGCATTAATTTCCTTAAGAAGCTTCCCAGAATTGAAGAATTCTTTAATAGCAGTACAAACATCTGTCCCAATAACATCCCATGCCTTCTTAAAGAACATAGCAGAGTACCCATCAGGTCCAAGGGCTTTTATATCACCAATCACAAAAACTGCTTCCTTTATTTCCTTATTAGTCACATCATTAATCATGTCTAAGGCTTCAGATTCAGTAAGCTTTGCAGAAAACAACTCCTCAAAATTATCTAACTCCTTTACAGAATCTTTTTTGCCTAGAAAACTTTGAAAATGCTCAAGAAATTTCACAGAAACATCATCACCTTCAACTCTATTTCCTTGCTCATCACATATGCTCAAGACACTATTCACATGCTTCCTTCCCTTCACCACTTTATGGAAAAATTTGCTATTTTTATCACCTTTACTTAACCAATCAATCTTAGCCATTTGTAAAAGTAATTTCTCTTCATCCTCAATAGCTTCTAAGTACTTTTCTAACAATGTAACTTCATTCGCTTTAATTACAGGGTCATAAGGAGACTTATCAACTTCATTTTGTGCAGTTTTAAGCTCCTCTTTAAGCTGCTTAACATGATCAAATAGATTCCCATTATTCCAACTCATCTTCTTCAAATGGTGTTTCATATTCTTAAGCTTCTTAACAAGTCTATACAAAGCAACACCTTTGACCTTAGTGTTCTGATGAACTCAAATAAGTACATTTTATTACTATCATTTATCCTATTAATTTGACTTGTTTTACTATATTATGTATGAGGATTGATACTTAATCGTTTACTTTTGTAATTCTCAGGTAAAAACAAGCATTTGGTGAAACTTAGCGATTTTGGACTGATTATGGAGCAAAACATGCATAAAGTTAAGAGTCTACTGAAATGAAGAAGATCAAGACTAATCTGCTCCAGATGCGCCGCATCTCACTCATGACATGCGCCGCATCTCTATCAAGATATCACCAGATACGATCCAAGATACAAGAGGACATGCGCCGCATCTAATCATGGAGTTACGCCGCATCTTCTGGCGGTGTACGAATATTCCTGAATATTATAATCTTGGACCCCACGCGAAGTTAAGTACATGCGCCGCATCTACTTAGTAGATGCGCCGCATCTTCCCTCAGACAGAAACTATAAATACCCCGTAGACCAGACGAATTAAAGAGTTCCGAACAATATAACCTAAGACCGAACAGGAGAAACCAAGGACGAATTCAGTCAAGGAGGCAGCACAAGACACACCCAAATCAAAGATACAAGAGCTGTAAGAAGGTGCTGCATGTGTTTAATTCATTAAGTAGTTTTGTTTTATTGTGTTAGCAAACTTTAATTCATCAGGATTGGTGGCTTGTGTAATGTGACAACGAAAGATTGCACTCCCTTTAATACTTGCTTTCCCATCAATTAAAGTTTATATGTTGATGTCTTTGGTTACTACTTATTAGTGCATTGATAACCTCTGTGTTTATTAGTGGCTTGCGGGCATTTGACTGCGGGACATAATGTGGCTCCCACGGTTATTACTAAATTGATCACTTAGGAATAACTTTTAGACATAAGTAATCATTAAGGGTTTACTCGCCGATAAGAATAGGACCAACGAGAAAGGGTTAATTACATACACTTCATATAAAGCTATCAATAAAACAAGTGACAATCTACTTAATCATAAGGACAGCCCTCTTATTGTCTCAAGTATCTATCTGTGTACGTGTGTGCTACTTGCTGATTCGTGCCTATTGGTTTATTTTATTATTTAATTGCAAACAAACCGTGCCAGTCTCTCAGGCTGAAACCCCCTTGCGTTAGGATATTAAAATACTGATTAGAATAACTAGATAATACGTTCCACTCTTAGTGATCGACACTCTACTTACCATTATATTCATACTGACCGGGTAAACTGCTCGTTAAGTGTGTGTGTTATTGATAAGTCGGCTAAATATAAATTTAAAACTTGAGTAGGCATTAAAACTGCTAAACCGCAACGACACATCACGCGCATCAAGTTTTTGGCGCCGCTGCCGGGGAGTGAATTGTTATTATCTGTTAATTTGATTAGTATTTTAATTAGGTTTTTCTTTTTATTAGATTAATTGCATCATTGTACTATTTTGCATATTTGTTGTATTGTGTGTTAATTGTTTTCTTTTATTTTTGTGTGTTTTATTTTCGTCGTGTGTTTTTATTTTTTGTTTTTATTTTTCGTATTTTTTCTGTTCTGCTATCGTTGTACTGTGCTAAATCAAACAATACGGCGCATCTGATCTCTCAGATACGGCGTATTGCGTTTAATTTTTTTAAAATACAACGCGTTTAATTAATTCGATACGACGCATCTTTTCCCCAAGATACGGCGTATCTGTTTTTAATAAGAAATTTTTCTAAGCGATAAAGTAATACGACGCATCTGCTTTTGCAGATACGGCGTATCTGTTTTTGATAAAAAAAAATTTTCTGAACGTTAACGCCATACGACGCATCTGCTTTCGCAGATACGGCGTATCTATTATTTTAATTAAAAACAGTTTGCGAATTATTAAACAGATACGACGCATCGATCTATATCGATACGGCGCATCTTTCTGAATCAAAAATCGATATTTATTTTTAAACGTAACGAAAATACGGCGCATTAACTTTCGTTAATACGACAAATATAATTTGATAAATATAGTTGATTTTTGATATTTACTTTGATCGGTCCGCTACTCTCGTGTGCAAGTTGTTTGTTTTTCAGGATAAATGATGACTCAAGCATCACCAAGCGAGATTACATTCTGAATTAAACCGAGAGAAGATTGCTGGAGTGATCAAAACGTAACCTCTTCGATTATTCAACCAGCCCTAAGGGAAGTCCTCTCCACTATAACCTCAGTTTTATTATCCACGCTATACATCTGATTCAAATCGTAATCTTAATTTTGCACGCTTAAAAACGATATTTGTTCCTAACCTCGGAATAAATCCTTATCCACTAAACAATAAGATTACAGTTATTAATAAAACGTTTATGCATATTGCTCTTATCTTGAATTTATTTATATGGTATGCCGTTTAACCCCAATTGGATGTATACAGAATCGTGTTGCGGAGGCCAAGGTACGTTCCTTATTTGAATTTCGTTCACTAACATAGCGATACGGCGGATCTAAAAATCCAAAGCGCTGTATCTCTGGCCAACTAGAACATATTGACTAGTCAACGAAATTAAATAGATACGGCGCATCCCAATTTTCCAATACGGCGCATCTCTTCGCCCTATAAATACGACGGGAATGCGCCGGATCTAAACTCTTTACCGCATAAACACACAGTTAAGAACACACAGTGAAATTATACTCTTAATCCGAACATCTTTTATTGAATCCACACTTTAATCCGAGCTATAATCCTTCTCCTAATCATAAAAATTAAGGTAATTGTTCTATTTCGATTTAATCTTGATTAATACGAAAATTAGGGTTTATATGATTGAATCGATTCGTGCTTAAATGATATAGAGATATGATTAGGACTTGCTCTAGATGATTTCCCCCGTATTTAATTTGCATAAGTAATTGAACTTATAACCTAATTTGATTTAACCGAAAATTTAGGTTTTGGGTTCGATTTTGATTATTTAGCGGGAAGGCGAATTAGTAGTAGTGGAATAAGATATTAGAACTGATATAAGGAAAATATGATACTGTGATATTTAGTGGTAGTTTACGTCACGGATACGGATTCTTGATAAACGTGCCTGACCTTTTATTTTATACTGATATGCTTTTAGATGCGGCGCATCTAGGTTGATTAATGCGGCGTAACGACCTATTTCAAAATTGATAAAATTCTGGATACGCCGTATTGATTAATCTAGATACGACGCATCTCAATACGCCGTATCTATTATCTTGCACCGCATCTCTTATACTTTATTCAGATACGCCGCACTGATTAAATCAGATGCGCCGTATCTACCTTATTTGCAGACTGTTTACTGACTGTGAATATCTATTTCAGATGGCATTACCAGAGGTCACACTTAGGCATCAGTGGCTACAATTTGAGAACATGGGACTAACTCCTGCCACTCTGGAAGATTACTTGCGTAGGCTTGACTCGATTTACTTCAAGAAAATATTCAGAGTCCAGGTTTTGAGTTTTGATGATGTAGGGTTGATTGGTGGTGGACATGCAGCTGAGAGTTTACAGCATCGGATGGAGATGGTAGTTGCTGGAGACGATGAGGAGGTGGTGTTTAGGTCTAGTGCTTGGGAGAGACTATTTAGGATTGACGAGCCTCTGATTAGGGAGCTCATGCTGGAGTTCTTTAGCACGATTCATTACAGGGAGACGGATTTGGAGATTGATACAGCTGACACTCTGGTATTCAGGTTAGGAGGTGTGCATAGGCAGATGTCGATGAGGCAGTTTATTTTGGCCATGGGGCTACACACTGAGGAGGAGCTTGGATCTGTTGGGTTTGCCAGGTACTGGGCTGAGAGTTTACGGGTTGTCCCTGACAGAGGATTATTCAGTGATTACTGGGACCGGATTTCTTCATTGGGTGATATTACTACTTCCACCCCCTCATATACTTTGATCAGGGAGCCGATGAGGAGGCTGTGCCACAGGCTGATTGCACTTACTATTGCTGGGAGAGGTCAGTCACCTGAAAAGGTGACTACTCTGGACCTCTTCCTCCTTAGGAGTATGGATGAGGGGTTGTCGGTGAACATCCCCCACTTTTTAGCGCACTACCTCCACCGATCTGCTGCAGGGAGAGATCGGAGGAGCCAGATGACTGGCGGGCATTTTGTTTCGAGGCTGGCCCGCCATTTTGGAGTTATTGGAGCAGAGATCCCAGCGGGGCTGGAGGTTATTGTGGCCCGTCTCCCGGTTATCGATAGGGACTATTTGGTTAGACTCGGGATCTGCCAGGTGGCTGCGGGAGGCCACTTTTGGGCAGCATTAGGGCCCGCCAGAGCTGCAGGGCCAGAGGCGGAGTAGGGAGGACCTCAGGGACCTCCGGCTGCTGCTCCTGCCGACGAGGAGGTGCCACAGGCACCAGTACCCCCACGCACCATTGGTCAGAGACTTGAGGCAGTCGAGGGAGAGTTGAGAGCCCTGAGGAGGGACTCTGAGTGGGTGGTTAGGAGTGTGAGCATACTTTTAGAGCATCAGGGTATTACCCACACCCGTCCAGATGGTACTGAGGTTGCGGGAGTGACACGTGCATACGAGCGCAGAGTCCGCCAGAGGACTGATGGAGCCAGCACTTCCGGGACCCATCCAGACGACCTTGCTCACCCATGATCTTACTCTCTTGATTTTACAGACATTGTTCCACACATTATTATTATTTTTTGGATTGTACTGATCACTATTCTCATGTATATATTTAATGTTTCAGTTTATATTTCTTGTTATATCTGATGAAGACTGGCATTAAGTTCAGCATGAGAGTACGAGAGGACGTGAGAGATTAAACCGTGGAACGAGTCATTTTACAACAGACTGTTAACAGTCTGTTTGGTATCTACATGCGCCGCATCTGGTTAACAGATGCGACGCATCCTATCCTTTATTTTGTTTTATTTTTGTTTCAGGCCCGCATGAGGATACGGCGCATCTCAATTCTGAGATGCGACGCATCTCCTGCAATGGTCATATCTTATTTTATTTTTCTGCATTTTTATTTCCGACTTTAAAACTTTTTATCAGTTTATTTTTAATGCGGCGCATCCATGGTTAAGGATGCGGCGCATCTTTATTCTGATCCGTATTAATTCCAGGCTCGATACGGCGTATCTTCTTCCATAAGATACGGCGCATCGACTGACCTGATGATTTTCAGTTTTAATTTTTAAGTTTTATTCTTATCTAACTACTAATGTATTATGCAAGTTTGAACCTTTCTTATCTTAGGTGTGTTTTAAAGTGTTGGTGGTATTATAGTTTCCTGGATTTCCTGTGGATACATCAAGTATGAAGCTTTAACGTTCTAATCCACAAGAAAGATGATTTTTGCTCTTATACTAATGGAGGATCATACCGAGCAAATCTCAGGGGAGTTTTTCTGTTCTAATTCTTTTATTTTCCAGTTTTTAACCTTTTATACAAACAACGAGGACGTTGTTTAACTTAAGTGGGGGGATTGGAGAATTAGAACACTTAACAATTACTTGTCCTAAATTAGAACACTTAACAATTACTTGTCCTAAACTTTTTCAAAAATTATGCTTAAAATGTGCTTAATATATCAAACTTAAAATTTTTTTAGCATGTTTTTGTTTAAGATCTAAGTTGCATAACTGCACACATGACGTTATTTTCAAAAATTGTGATTTTTCAAAATTCACAAATCTATGAGTGTGCCGGTGACTTGTAAACTTTAGAACTTGGCTTGTATACTATTCGAGACCACCATAATGAGTATTATTTTATATAATTGGAATGACTTGTCTAAATTGGTAAATTCTAGGATTACACCCAAATAGCCTTTATTATGTTATGTGTTATTAGCTAACTACACTGGTTAGTTAACCCCCGTATAAACCTTTTGTTACTCTCATTTTTAGAGTAAGATACCCCTAGAAAAACACTCAGAGCCATTCCTTTCGTTTCTTACACCTATGTTTAAAATGTTTCGTTACACCCTTACACCTCAGCCTACCCTGTAGATTAGAATCCGTGGTTGGTTAATTGCTATAGGCAAAGTGTGTTTCCTTACATTACCTGTGTTCGCGTGCGTAATTCATTATCTTTGGTTAGGTCGGGAAATTGCACAATGCAATTGGAGTGAAAGTAAATATTGTATATATTTGAGTTTATTTTTCGTGTGTTTACTACTTTCGCTATTACCGTTATTTCTGAAAGTATGAAAAGTATGAAAAAAAATTATCCGGAAAGAAAGTTATAGTGATGTGGTGAAATTTTACACATCTATGTTTATGTTTCAAGTTTAAAAAAAAAAAAAAAAAAAAAAAAAAAAAAAAAAAAAAAAAAAAAAAATCGAAAAAAAATAAGAAAAGAAAAAGAAAAAAAGAAAAGTTGGAAGTTAGTTTTAACCAACTTATGTAAAGTTATGTAAGTGGTCGATATCACCACTATTTGTTGTACTATATCTATGGATTGAATGGGAATTGGCAGTTATGGAACGCCAATTAAGGTTTATTCTTTGATTAAGATCTTGTTGAGTATAATTCGTGTCTACCTAAAGCGTGTGTTTCAAGTGTTAAAGCGTGAGTTATTCGATGATATGAGTCTTATTCATGGGATGGTTGGGATAGTGATTAACCACACTTAGGATTTTAATTTATTTGTTTTGTTTATTTTTATTTTTATTTTTACACCAATTTATATCCCAAATGTTATCCATGCCCTTCATTATTCTTTATCCAACCAAACCTTTGATTTATTGAGATTAGGGATTTGAGCAATCTTAAGTATCATAGTCGTGGATTCGGCTATGTATTTATGATTTTGTCGCCCTTTTTGATTTATTATTATTGGTGAAGTTTGGACCTATCTTTAGCCTATTCGAGTTAAGGATTTGAGCAATTGCAAGTATCGTGTTCGTGGATTCGATCATGTATTTGTGATTTTGTCGCCTTTTCTGGAATTTGAGATCGATAGTGAAAAAGAATAATTAACCCTTAAGCCTAAAAACCTTTTTTACCGCTTTAGACTTGTTATTCCTTAGCTTTAGTGGAGGAGATGTGTATACTTGCCAAGCTTATGATAGAATATTCGTCGCGACTGGACAGTTAAACGATTAGATTTGCTTTTATCGACTTATTTTATTTTACTTCTAAATTCGTTAAGTGTTTAGTTGTGTGATTATGAAATAAACGAATACATGCTTAAATATAAAAATAAATCCTAACATCTTTTAGGATACATTTTCATAAAAGAAATTCTAAGGTTTACTTGGGGACAAGTAAAGTTCAAGTGGGGGGATATTTGATGAACTCAAATAAGTACATTTTATTACTATCATTTATCCTATTAATTTGACTTGTTTTACTATATTATGTATGAGGATTGATACTTAATCGTTTACTTTTGTAATTCTCAGGTAAAAACAAGCATTTGGTGAAACTTAGCGATTTTGGACTGATTATGGAGCAAAACATGCATAAAGTTAAGAGTCTACTGAAATGAAGAAGATCAAGACTAATCTGCTCCAGATGCGCCGCATCTCACTCATGACATGCGCCGCATCTCTATCAAGATATCACCAGATACGATCCAAGATACAAGAGGACATGCGCCGCATCTAATCATGGAGTTACGCCGCATCTTCTGGCGGTGTACGAATATTCCTGAATATTATAATCTTGGACCCCACGCGAAGTTAAGTACATGCGCCGCATCTTCCCTCAGACAGAAACTATAAATACCCCGTAGACCAGACGAATTAAAGAGTTCCGAACAATATAACCTAAGACCGAACAGGAGAAACCAAGGACGAATTCAGTCAAGGAGGCAGCACAAGACACACCCAAATCAAAGATACAAGAGCTGTAAGAAGGTGCTGCATGTGTTTAATTCATTAAGTAGTTTTGTTTTATTGTGTTAGCAAACTTTAATTCATCAGGATTGGTGGCTTGTGTAATGTGACAACGAAAGATTGCACTCCCTTTAATACTTGCTTTCCCATCAATTAAAGTTTATATGTTGATGTCTTTGGTTACTACTTATTAGTGCATTGATAACCTCTGTGTTTATTAGTGGCTTGCGGGCATTTGACTGCGGGACATAATGTGGCTCCCACGGTTATTACTAAATTGATCACTTAGGAATAACTTTTAGACATAAGTAATCATTAAGGGTTTACTCGCCGATAAGAATAGGACCAACGAGAAAGGGTTAATTACATACACTTCATATAAAGCTATCAATAAAACAAGTGACAATCTACTTAATCATAAGGACAGCCCTCTTATTGTCTCAAGTATCTATCTGTGTACGTGTGTGCTACTTGCTGATTCGTGCCTATTGGTTTATTTTATTATTTAATTGCAAACAAACCGTGCCAGTCTCTCAGGCTGAAACCCCCTTGCGTTAGGATATTAAAATACTGATTAGAATAACTAGATAATACGTTCCACTCTTAGTGATCGACACTCTACTTACCATTATATTCATACTGACCGGGTACACTGCTCGTTAAGTGTGTGTGTTATTGATAAGTCGGCTAAATATAAATTTAAAACTTGAGTAGGCATTAAAACTGCTAAACCGCAACGACACATCACGCGCATCATGTTCCATTCCCTCTTAACTGTATCTAGGAATTCAGACTTATCAGCCACATAGTTAGCAAACCTAAAGGGTTTAGTTTGTATTTTCCTCCCATTAGGTATGATCAACACTACTGCACTATGATTAGAAGTCACATAAGGTAGAAAATTAATATAAGCTTGAGAGAATTTCCCTATGAAAACATCATTAGCCATTCCCCTATCCAACTTCTTCATAATACTAGTATCTGGATTCTTAGGAGACTTGAGCCAAGTAAAGAATAAACCAGTACTACAGATATCAACAACTTCAATGGAATTGACACAATCTTTAAACTCATTCATATCATTAGTCAAAGCAGACCCTCCAACAGAGTGTTCATGTACATTTAAGGTCACATTGAAGTCACCAATTAAAACCCAAGGTGGGTCTGCAACAATGTTCTTTATAATCTCCAAATCGTTCCACAAAACTCTCCTCTCTCTACCAGTATTCTTAGCATTTACAAAACTAAAAAATACCTTAACCTTAGTGCTAAGAATTTCAATAGGCATAACATAACATGGCTAGTCATATGCATAATCAACATATCATCCTTATCTCTATCCTAACCCACAAGAATTCTACAGCCTTGACTACTATGACTGATATTAGACACTCAATCCCATCCCCCAAAAGCAATATCACTTACTTTACTAAGTTTATTAGCCTTAACATGAGTTTATAGGATACCACAAACCTGAATGTTTTCCTCTCTAATCATCTGTAACACTTCATTTTGTTTTTTCTTTTGACACATACTCCTAATATTCCAACCATCAATTTTTAGATCCATTAAAAAAATAGACATACAAAATTAGCATACTGTCAATTTAGAACATATGCATCCCTGCCCTCAATACTATCAGCTCCACAAATGTCATTAATCTTTTCACTCACTTCCTCTACATCCTTTATATCTTCATCCTGAGCATTTTTAATATCTCCCTCTAAATTCTCTTGACTTAGGCTAGCATATTTATTGGTATTAGCCTTAGAGGTCTCACCTTTCTCCATTCTAGCATTCCATCTTTTACCATTATACTTCCCATTCTGATTATCTCTTATCTCTTTTCTTCCAACCTCATTCCTATTCTTATCATTTCTAACATCAGAAGGTTTCTTAAAACGGTTATATCCATTATTTATGTTCCCATTTTTAGTTTGAGTCTGCACATTTTTCTGTTTCCTATTAACCTCCCTAAAACCTTCTTTATCAACAACTTTATCTTTATTCTGTTCACTAGTATTCTTAAGCATGGCATTCTCCTTCTCAGTCCTAAGTCTTTTACCACATTTGTCCACTGAGTGACCAAACACATTACAATGATTACATACTTCAGGTTTCCATTGGTACTCAATCTTAACTTTTTTCTTACCTATGGTCATATTTTGTTTATCTCTATAATGTATGTCTATCTCATCTTTAAATCCCTTCTCAGCATCAAATTCAACCAAGACTATAGCAAATTCAGCTTTATCCTTTCCCTCATGACACATTTGTGTAGTCAAATTATCTATTCTCAAAGGTTTACCTAAGCCACTAGCTATAGCTCCTATACCCTCAACACTCCATGCCTCCGAAGGAACATTCACAATCTTAGCCCAAATAGGAATCTTAGTTTTTTCAGCCATCTCCATACCTATACTAGGATACCATTTCTGCACAAACATAGACTTATGGTTAACAATCCAAGCACTCTGTTCTACTACCTTTTTTAATCCTTCCATATTTCTAAATTGAAAAAAACAATGTCCATCACCATTAACATCAATCTCAACTATCCCAAATTTACCCCACGTCCTCCTAATGTGATACCTCAACTCATTAGCAGTCATCTTATAACCTATAAATTGGCCACAAACAGTATGGTTCCATTTTGCACTACCTTTATTCACTAATTCATCATAAAAAATGACAACCTCCTGTCCATCATCACTAACTTCAGTTTGCTTAAACAACAAACTAGTGTTGAACTTATTCTCCTTATCCTTAACATCAGATGCATATGACTTCACACTATCACCAGTACCTAAATTAGCACTATCTTTCAAAGAATTTTGTATCTTATCCATATCACAATCAACCACATTATTCACAATTTGACTAACCTTTTCAGCATTATTCTCATCAACATTAGCCTTCTCTGAATTACAAACCTTCCCAGCATTATCAACATCCTTCCCAGCATCATCCATACAATTATCTGAATCATCTCTCCCACTTACCTCCTTATCTGAATTATTTTCCCAAATTTTCCTATCCATCTGAACCCCAGATTCACCATCATTGTAACACCCCAACCCGACCTTGGTTAAGATGCCACATTATGGTGTCTATCAGATCATACAAAATAAACGCAAGCGAAAGACTTCATAAATAAAGTAAAGTCAAGAACATCATGACTTACAAATTACAAGCTCCCAAAAGTCTAAAGAACATCCAAATGAAATGAAATGAAACAAAATATCCAACATAAGTCCAAGACATATCCATGACAATGGGGAATCGAAATAAGGTAGGTCTTCTACTCCTACTTACGTCACTCTTGCCCCGCATCTCGCTTATTACCTGCTGCATGGAAAAGAAATTTCGGCTGAGCATAAAAAGCCCAGTGAACAGATATATATACAAAGTAGGAAAGGTAATAAGCATAAGAAAACGAACATGAATCAAATGGATCAAATGCACAAATATCATGAGTCAGAATAGCTCTACGAGTCAAATAATAATACGGTAACGAACTGTTGGAGTATGCTCGTGTCATAATAAATAATTATATGGCTAGACATATGTGATCCTATGGGGTCACACACTTATACACACATACATCATTTTATAGATTGTAATTATTGTATTTACAATATATAAACGGCTATGTAACTCGGGATCTATAACGGGCCATCAAATAATAAGTTATACTTAGCATTTTTGGATTGGACCAACAATGGGCAAGCCCATTGAAGGCCCTTATAGTGTCCGGCCATATGGGGGACTAGGAAGGAAGAATGGATCTTTCAAAGGTGCTAAGTGCAACATCTAATTGATAAGATTAATTTCCAATTAAATCAAATCAATTAGACTTATAACTTACCACATTTTAGGAGATAATTTCTCTCCTGCCCTCCATATACCATACGGCACAAAATCATCCCCTCCCTAGGGTTCTTGATTTTCTATCCCACTTTCACAATACATATTGTATGTCTTGCTAATTCATAGTAACAACCGAAAGACTAGCATCTAATTGGTGATCGGGGAAGTGTAGTGTGGACTATCATAGAGGTGATTGATGTTTGCAATTATAGTCCAAAGGAATTGTAAAGGAAATATGCAAAACCCGGTTCGTTGTCCCGACGAAGATTGAATGGAATATCGTGTTCTCGGGACGTGAAACGTGTAGTAAGTGTGAATAAAAGTGAGTGATAATGATTTATAAACTAAAAATAATGAAATAAGAACTAGAAACAATTAATAACCCAAAGGGGAATTCTATTCTAAGGCAAACGTAGTAAAGAACGCAAAAGAAATACTAATTACATATTAAAAACGGGAAAACCCGAGCCTAAATGTCAAATTAAAGAAATACTAATCCTAAAAATACCAAATTAATTTTCCTAGGTTCTATTTAATAAAAGAAAATTTTAAAAAAAAAGGAATTATATGTTTTGGATTTTAATTTTAATTTTTATGAATTAAAAACTATTTTAAAGAAATTAAATGTTTAAAAATACTAAAACTGTAAATAAAAATCTGGAATTTTTTTTGAAATTACTTTATGGAATGACAATCTTAGGAAAAATAGAAATGAGGTCCCAGCTTATTTATATAAGCTCGGAATAAGCTACTAAAGGTTGTAAGCTAAAAGGGACAAGGAAGTTTAAAGATTATATGATGTAGAGATATTCTGAAAAAGTCCCAAGGGCAAGATGGTAAGGGTGTTGGTGTGTGGGCTGAGAGACTGGGGTTCGAACCCCAGGCTTGGCTTTTTGGCAAAATTATTATTTTTTTATTTTTCTTTTTTAAAAACCTAAATAGCACTTAAAATTAAGCAACTTTAAAAAAGACAAAAGTTTTGAAAATGGAAATTAAGCTAGAAATAAGCACACTTAAATCAGTTATGACTTAAAAGCTTAAAAAGGAAGATTTTGAAATACAAAAGCTATTCTACAAGCTGTAAGCTGAAACTTAATTCTAAATAAGCTAAAGGCACCGAAAGGGAATCTAAATAAGCAGTTCTCACCTAATAAGCTAACCTAAATAAGCAGTTAAGTTAAAAAGTAATAAAAGGCTGATTCAGACTTAAATACCTACCAAACAGACTAGAAGCCTATCTTTAAGCCTGAAAATAAGCTAGTAGACAAAAAGCTAATCCAATTAAAATAGAAAACAGCTAAAGCTTATACTAAAAGCTACTTGTAAAATCAAAATGGGGCAATTAGAAGCTTAATAAGACCTTAAAAATAAATTGAGAAATGGGCCATTTGGGACAGAACAGTGCAGGGGAAAAAGGCCTATTTAGAGCTACTAAAAAGCTTGTAAAAGCTAATTCTAAAATTCTTTAAAAATCACCAACAAGAAGATAAGCAACTAAATTATATTGATATAAAATTTGAGTTGAATTAAACTTAAAATGAACGAATTAAAAATAAAAAAAAACAACTGGCTAGAATTTGAAAAACTAAGATTTATGCAATCTAAAAAATGCCCAACTGAGCAGATTTTGAACTTAATAAAAAGACACAAAACCAAGAAGAAAAATCACCTAAGCTCAAAACAATTCAGCATCTCTTATCAAAGAGCTTAATTATTGGAAATAATAAGAATATTTGACCTGATAAGAGCTTATAATGGGCTTATGAAATCTGTGCAGACAGTAGGTATAATGCCTGCATATTTTTGAAACTGAAAATAGGACCAAGACTTAATAGGGCTGTTGCATTGACTTCAACTCTACCAAGACCAATTCTATAACTAATTTGACTCAGTCATGACAAGAATAAAAATCTCAATAGCTTATTTCTACAATAAACTATGGTGTGCAAACTATGTCCATAAAACTTATAGTTTTAAACAATAAACCTTAAAAAACTTTAAATCAAATAAAAGACTCCTAACAACAGCCAATCTAACTGAATTAAGCTAGATATAAACCAACCCAAATGCATATGAACAGTGAAACACCTACTTTGATCAATTTTGAGCCTTAACCCAAACAATCCTTTATGCATACTGTTATGAACTTTGAACTAGCAAAGACCTAAATAGGCTATAACTCTGAACTAGCAATGATTAACTAACTTAAATAGAACCTGATGAAGAACTTTTAATATCTAAATCAGCACTTAATAAGCTAATCTATGTTATGACTGTTTTTAGCTTTTTATGGCTTTTTGAGAGAAAACTAGGATTAAGCTAGGACCACCTATCAAACTACCTCAATTATCATCTAATAAAACAAAAAAGCACATAAAAAAGGAATAAGCACTGGATTAAGCTGAAGAACAGTAGTTGCTAATGTTGACTTTTATTGAAAACTGAAATAGAGTACAAATTTGAAAGCTGAAAAGAAAGTTACAATAAGCCAGGACCTAAAGCTACAATAAGCTGAAATATAACTACTCTACCATTAACTACTCCTATTCTAACCCTAAAAACCTAACCTGACAACTAACCTAAATTCTCTAACAACACCAATCTGTGACAAAATCGGGCTATTTATAGCCATAAGATAGGGTTTTGGAACCCTTTGGATCCTCTAGTATCAACCCTTGATGATTCCTTGGCCTCCAATCTTTAATAGCAGCCCTTGGATCAATGATGAGGTATCTCAGCCAATCATAGTGCTCCATGGTGCCACGTTGTCATTCCCTCTTGTCAGTCACATGTCAGAGCTTCTAGAACAATTTAATGAGGGGTAAATAGGGGTGAGAGCAAGGTAAAATGGGGAAGACATCGGAACAGTAAAAGGGCGGGTATGGTTGTTTGACTGGGTATTTAATGCAAGGGTTGACCGGGTTTGGTTATTGGTTGGGTTGTGGGTATTTGTGGGAGATCCGAATAAGGGATTTTTAGTTAAAAGGGGATGGGCCAAGGATGGTGGGCTTGGTGGGTTTATAATTGGATTGGTTTGGTGTTTTGGGGTATTTTAGTTCTTTTGGTTATTAAAAGTTTAGATTAAAAATGAAAAATTGGTAAACTTTAAGGACCAAAGCTGAAATTTTGAAAATTTAAGGGACTGATTTTGCCCAGTTTTCAAAGTGTAATCCAAGGGACATATTTATCTTTCTTTGATTCTTGGAGGGCTTGAGTGGTCATTTCTTCTAAATATTCTTCACGGGACCATTTTTGACATCTTTTGAAAGTTGAGGGACTGAAATTGCCAATTCTTCAAATTTTGCTCCAAGGACTATTTATGACACTCTTTGAATCTCCAAGGGTCTTTTTGGCATTTTGAGCTCAATTTTGATAATTTGTTTCCCCGGCTTCGGATTTTGACTCTTTTCCATTATCGTGCTCGGTTTTGTCGGGTTTTCCTTGTTTTTCGTCCATTTTATAAATATCTGTTGCCTGCATAAACATAGACACAAAAACACAAATATCTTTTTGCATTTTGGTGAGTTTTTGGTCATTTTGGTCGGATTTTGGTCAAATAATGGTATATGTTTAAGCATACCAAAATCCCCCAGCTAAGATATTGCTGTGTTCTCACGCAATGTTACAAAAACACGTTTTTAAATCCAAAAATTTCGATCCTCTTTTTACTAACTTTGAGAAGTAGCAAAATTTTCAATAGAGATTAAGAAATCTTTAAGTTCTAAAAACTCCCCGATTTTCCTTTTTATTCACACTTTATTCTATTTTTATATTTTTCTCATTTCCATATGACGGTTTGTTGACTTTCATTATTTCTCGATAATTTTTAGGATCACTGAGTAGGAAACACGACTCATAAAGAAGTGACCATACGGATAAAATTCGTCGTTCCTGATTTTTCACGAGTCTCCAAACTAAGCTTAAAAACGAAATCATTGTTATGTACAAGTTAGATTGCCAATACTACTCATAAAAGCTAATTGTGGACTCCTCGATCCTAGATTCCTATTTTCCTCTATTTATTTTATTTTTGGTGAGACATGAATTTCTTCATATTCTCGTTTCGATAATTTTTAATCCGATAAAAGTACTAAGTTTAGACGCTAAGTGGTTTAAAATCCTTCCCTCAAGAACCGTTGCATACAAAAATGAGGTCCACATCAAGGTGATTTAAAATGGGGTTTATTATTCTATTTTTATATTTTTGACTTTCGCACTTTTTTTTTTTTATCAAACTTTATATTGAAATTGTGTACCATAAACTAACAGAGCTTTTCGGGGAAATTCCAAGATCTTACACCTTTCGGAATAAAGGATCCAAGGGCCGTTACAACGGAGAGTTCCAAGACCTTAACGCCTTTCAGAATTAAGGGTCCAAGGATCGGTGTAAGAGGGTAGCCAAGACCTAAATACCTTTTGGAAATAAGAATCCAATGACCGATCTCGAATCCGCAACTTATAGCACATAAATTTAAGTTTTATTTATTTATATTTATTTTTGGTGCCCTTATTCCAAATCCCGTGTATCATAAACTAAACGGATCTTTTCGGAGAATTCCAAGACTCTAGACATTCCTGAAATGAGGATCCAAGGTCGTTAGATCAAGACCTCACACATTCCTGAATTAGAGATCCAAGGGCCGCTTTATGAACCGTCGCTTATGTCACACGACACTTGGAGTAACCTTGATGTGTACCCGACTTTTACAAGCAAGGATTCTTTTAAGAAGGAATAAAAACTAATTTTCGCCAAAACCCAATTACTTTTAATTAGATTATTATTAGGGCAAATGGCACAAAAAGGTACTCAACTTAAGGTCTATTTTCAATCAAGGTATTCAACTTTTTTTCTTGCATATTAAGGCGTCCAACTTTTTTTTTTTGGCGGATTTGGGTTTTTTTTAACTTTCGTTAACTAACTTCGTTAGTAAATTACATGTTTGGTCCTTGAGTTTTTATAGTCATTTCGTTCACCATCCACCACCACCACCAACCACCATCGTCCACTACCACCAAAATCATATCCCAGATCCAGATTTACAAAAAACACAAAACAACCATCAAAACATATCCTATCATAACACCCACACAAAAATATCACTCTCACAAACAAAAAATCACTCTCACAAACAAAAAATCATATCCCAGATCTTGATCTAAATAAACAAGCAGAACACATAAATATCACTCTCACAAACAAAAACTCCAACTCAACAAAAAAATCCAGACCTTGTTCATAACACTCATCACTAAGAATCAAAACACATAAATAACAACAAAAAACGGCTCAAATTCTTTATCACACAACACACCAATATACTACAATCGATCCAGTTACACCGAGAACATCAAAACCCAGATTCATCCAATCCCAAAAGTTGTGGCATCTCCGGGAATATCATCATTGAACAAGCCAAAGAAAAGGAAGATGGGTCGGGGCAAAAAATTTGAAGGGTTAAAAAGATTGGTGTTAATCGGATTGGATGGGTATATGTATGATTCGAGTCAACTGATGCTTGAAACTCGAGGGTGTGATATAGATTAAAGATTGATGTTGAAAAGAGTGAGTGTGACTGAAAAAGTGTCCCTGAATAATCAGGGGCATGGCTAAGATGAATATGGGTAAAGGAGGTGAAATAGTAATGGACTTCAGGTTGTGTGAAGTAATATCAGTGAACATTTTTAAGATTTGATTAACTGTTATGTGATACTTATTAAAGTGTAAGTAGGCACTTAAATAAGGCGAGTTTATTTTTGTAAGCAGATAAGAAGTTTAATAATAAGCAAGGCCAAACACCCCCTAAATTTGTTTTCTGTATCGTTCCTAATTGTATCGATTGAATTGTGGATCGGTTTTAATTCAAATCAGGCTGGATTCCAGCAGCTAATATTGCGAGTTATTTTCTTTTTTATTGGAAAGATTTAGAGTTACTCGTATTACTTTAAGCTGTCATTTAGCTATGTTTAAGAGTAGAGCCTTGTTAGAACTAATATTTTTAGAGGATAATTAAATCGAAGTTTGCAGCATCCACCAATCAAAGAAAATGGCAGTGGGTGGTGGGGAAGGGTGGTGTTGGTGGCGGCGGTGGTGGTAGCTGTTAGTGGTGGTTGTGGAGGTGGGGAAAGGTGGTGTTGGTGGCGGCGGTGGTGGTAGTGGACGATGGTGGTGGTGGCAGTTGGTGATTGTGGTGGCGGTTGGTGGTGGTGGTAGATGGTGAACGAAATGACTATAAAAACTCAAGGACCAAACATGTAATTTACTAACGATGTTAGTTAACGACAGTTAGAAAAAAACCCAAATCCGCCAAAAAAAAAAGTTGGACGCCTTAATATGCAAGAAAAAAAGTTGGATACCTTGATTGAAAATAGACCCTAAGTTGAGTACCTTTTTGTGCCATTTGCCCTTATTATTATTATAGGGTGAAACAAGCTGATGGGAACAAAAAGCCACAATTAGCTTCGAAGAGCTCTAAAGAGAACCAACTCCTCCACGTTTATCAATCTAACTTATAAACAACTCTATCATTTCTCGTTCTTCGTAAATTTAAAATCTTAAATAATAAGATCCGCGAATGCTTAGCCGAATGGTTAAGGAGACAAGCTAGGGCTCAACACGGCCGATCAAGTCAAAATTTTATTCCTACTCTCACCAGCGGAAAGTCAACAAAAATGTCAAAATTTATTATATTTTTGTACAAAAATTTTTAAATTTTTCTCATTTTTTTGGATTTTTTCAATTTTTTGGAGGAAAAACGGGGTTGCGAGTGTAAACGGCAAAAATGCAAGGCAAAAAATCAAATCGAAAGATCATCCCCCCCCCAGACTAAAACGAGCATTGTCCTCAATGTCTTAAAGGTAAGGGTTTTCCTACAAAAATCTAAGGCCGTTTATTAATTATGCCAAAGTTAAATGTTAGACGATAAGATTTAGGATATCGGATAAGCAGCGAATGATGAAACTCGAGTGGAGAGGATACAAAACCACGAGCACGGGAGTCTTCATTATTCGGGCAAATCCTGGACACATCACAGAAAACCACAAAACACGAGTAATAGAAGAGGTAGCCCTCCTTACGTCACTTATTAGAAAATAGAAAAGAAGATAGAAGGATAAGCATGGGGTGCCTCCCATGAAGCACTTGTTTTTTATCGAGTCGTATAGCTTAGACTCGCCCCGAATTTATTTGTTCTTGGGGGGGGGGGGGGGACATGTGGAAAAGATACTCTCAATCGAACTTTTGTTCAAGAGGTTTGGATAAACATTGAAACAAAGGAAAGTTCCACACCGACGAGAGACCCACGGTTTTAAGAAAGAATAACCATAAATGGTAATACCGGGGTCAAAGATGGTATCTTCACTCCCGATGGAGTGAAGGAGAGGAGAAATCACATCATATGTGAGAAAAGGAAGAAAGATTCGAATAATTATCATGAAAAGCTCTTCATCGTCAAAAACAGATTTGTCATTAAAGCTCTTAATGGAAACAAAAGTCTCGGAAGGGATGGTCGGGATGATGCCATCAATAAGCAAATACTTATGAGAAAGTACACCTCCCCCCAGACTAGAGGCACAATTAGTTGACGGATCATGATTTATCAAAAATTCCAATTCTCTCAAATCTGATTCAAAATTGAAGTTTTTATCTTCATCCCCCGATGGGATTGGATTCATGCGAGTAAGTTAATCGGTGAACTCCTCAAGAAGATAATCACTTTTATGAAGTACGTCTTTGAGCTTAGGCTCTTGAAGGATATACAGAGGTGGGACATGTGTTGAACTTTGTATGCTAGAAGTTTGCACCTCGTCCATTATTGTCTCCGTATCTGACTCATCACTTTCCTTATTATGAACATCAAAAGTTTGATTGTCTGAAATTAGAGTAAATTCAGAATCAAAATCAAACAAAGGATTCGTGATAGTCATATCGAATGTATGGGAAGTAGAATCAGGTAGATCAAAAGGTTCTTCGGATACCCTTGGGATTGGAACAAGGTCATCAATTTCCTTAAAAGGATTGATTTTGACTTCCTTGTCCCCCATTAAAAAGGTATCAGAAAGGTCCTTATCGGATTTCTCTTCATCATAAGGAGCATCCTCATCACTTTCATCGGAGTATGAAAAGTGGATAGTGTAAGGATGACCTGGTTCATGCTAGAAATATTGATTTATATAACTTTTGTGATTGCCAGGGACCCCAATTTGTGCAATCTCAGCGGGAATGTAATCGGAATAATGATTACTCAAAACAGCAGTGGATTCACAAAGGGCTCCAATATCCCAGTGATAGTGATGTTGTGTCATATTCTCGATCAAATCATAAGCTTCTTGAGGGGTCTTTCGCATGAGATTGCCCCCAGCAGCCAACATGATTTTGTCTCGATCAATCATATTTATGCCATGATATAAGGTTAAGATTTGATCAAGGAGCAAAATTCTAAGATCCGGACATCTCTGCAGCAAATATTTGAATCTCTCCCAAGCTTCAAATACTGATTCCTTATGCAATTGTCAGAAATTTAGAATGTCTCTCCTAAATTGCATCGTTTTTTAGTATGGAAAGTATTTTGAGAGAAACTAGAGGCACATCTCTTCCCAAGTATGAATTGAATGGGTTTTAAGAGTGTGAAACCAACATTCCGCTTCATGGGTTAACGAGAAGGGAAAGAAATTCAAACGGATGCTGTCTTGAAAAACTCCATTTTGTTTGAAGAATTGAGTGATCAAGAGAAATTTGTCCAAATGACTGTTTACATCTTCATCTTCAAATCCATGGAATTGGCATATTTGACTAATAAGCTCAACCATATGATCTTTCAATACAAAATTTGATGTCGGAGCGATCGATCCTCCTCTACCGATAAGTGAGGGACGATAGAAATCTTCCACGGTCCGAAGATCATGGGGATGAGATGGTGGAAAATCGATCATTGTGAAGAATTAAACGATGAGAGGGTAAAGAGATAAGAATTAAACATTTAAGAGGATAGCGAATAATTTTTTTGGAATTTTATAATTTTGAAAAACGAAAAGGAAAATAAATTTGAAAATAAAATCTTTTGGGTTTTTATAGTAAAGAAAAATTAATCACAATATTTTTGTTATCGATCCCTCAATCGATATCGTTTCTCTTACGACTACGCGCAGAGTGTCGGAAGAGAAGAATGGATCTCTTTTCGGTCTGCAATTTAATGTCAAGACCTCCTTAAACCACTTGTATAGGTTGTAATCGAAAGATAAACCGAAATCAAATGATTTCACGATTGTTTTGTTGTTTTTCGATTTTTTTGGTTATGTTAACACTTTAGGAAAAGTGTTAGTGGTATTTTTAATTTTTATGATTTTTTTTTTGGGTTTTTATAAAATTTTTTCACAAAAATGATAACTTCCCGGGAGAAGGGTCTTCAAAACACGAATCGAGAAACGAGAACGTAAAATTCACTTCAACCTTCCCCGGCAGTGGCGCCAAAAACTTGATGTTTGCAATTATAGTCCAAAAGAATTGCAAAGGAAATATGCAAAACCCGGTTCGTTGTCGACGAAGATTGAATGGAATATCGTGTTCTCGGGACGTGAAACGTGTAGTGAATATGAATAAAAGTGAGTGATAATGGTTTATAAACTAATAACGCAGAGGGGAAATAATGAAATAAGAACTAGAAACAATTAATAACGCAGAGGGGAATTCTATTCTAAGGCAAGCGTAGTATAGAACACAAAACAAATCCTAATTACGTATTAAAAACGGGAAAACCCGAGACTAAACGTCAAATTAAAGAAATACTAATCCTAAAAATAAAAAATTAATTTTCCTAGGTTCTATTTAATAAAAGAAAATTAAAAAAAAAAAGAATTATATTTTTTGGATTTTTATTTTAATTTTTATGAATTAAAAACTATTTTAAAGAAATTAAATGTTTAAAAATACTAAAACTATAAATAAAAATCTAAATTTTTTTCTAAAATTACTTTATGGAATGACAATCTTAGGAAAAATAGAAATGAGGTCCCAGCTTATTTAGATAAGCTGGGAATAAGCTACTAAAGGTTGTAAGCTAAAAGGGACATGGAAGTTTAAATATTAAATGATGTAGAGATATTCTGAAATAGTCCCAAGGGCAAGATGGTTAGGGTGTTGGTGTGTGGGCTGAGAGACTTGGGTTCAAAACCCAGCCTTGGCTTTTTGGCAAAATTATTATTTTTTTATTTTTCTTTTTTAAAAACCTAAATAGCACTTAAAATTAAGCAACTTTAAAAAAGACAAAAGTTTTGAAAATGGAAATTAAGCTAGAAATAAGCACACTTAAATCAGTTATGACTTAAAAGCTTAAAAAGGAAGATTTTGAAATAAAAAAGCTATTCTACAAGCTATAAGCTAAAACTTAATTCTAAATAAGATAAAAGCACCTAAAGGGAATCTAAATAAGCAGTTCTCACCTAATAAGCTAACCTAAATAAGCAGTTAAGCTAAAAAGTAATAAAAGGCTAATTCAGACTTAAATACCTACCAAACAGACTAGAAGCCTATCTTTAAGCCTGAAAATAAGCTAGTAGACAAAAAGCAAATCCACTAAAAATAGAAAACAGCTAAAGCTTATACTAAAAGCTACTTGTAAAATCAAAATGGGGCAATTAGAAGCTTAATAAGACCTTAAAAATAAGTTGAGAAGTGGGCCATTTGGGACAGAACAGTGCAGGGGAAAAAGGCCTATTTAGAGCTACTAAAAAGCTTGTAAAAGCTAATTCTAAATATCTAAATCAGCACTTAATAAGCTAATCTATATTATGACAGTTTTTAGCTTTTTATGGCTTTTTGAGAGAAAACTATGATTAAGCTAGGACCAGCTATCAAACTACCTCAATTATCATCTAATAGAACAAACAAGCACATAAAAAAGGAATAAGCACTGGATTAAGCTGAAGAACAGTAGTTGACTAATGTTGACTTTTATTAAAAACTGAAATAGAGTACCAATTTGAAAGCTGAAAAGAAAGTTACAATAAGCCAGGACCTAAAGCTACAATAAGTTGAAATATAACTACTCTACCATTAACTACTCATATTCTAACCCTAAAAACCTAACCTAACAACTAACCTAAATTCTCTAATAACACCAATCTGTGATAGAATCGGGCTATTTATAGCCATAAGCTAGGGTTTTGGAACTCTCTAGATGCTATAATATCAACCCTTGATGATTCCTTGACCTCCAATAGATCAAATGATGAGGTGTCTCAGCCAATCATAGATCTCCATGGTGCCACGCTGTCATTCCCTCTTGTCAGTCACATGTCAGAGCTTCTAGAACAATTTAATGAGGGGTAAATGGGGGTGAGAGCAAGGTAAAATAGGGAAGACATGGGAACAGTAAAAGGGCGGGTATGGTTGTTTGATTGGGTAGTTAATGCAAGGGTTTCCGGGTTTGGTTATCGGTTGGGTTGTGGGTATTTGTGGGAGATCCGGATAAGGGATTTTTATTTAAAAGGGGATGGGCCAAGGATGGTGGGTTTGGTGGGTTTATAATTGGATTGGGTTGGTGTTTTGGGGTATTTTAGTTCTTTTGGTTATTAAAAGGTTTAGATTAGAAAAGAAAAATTGGTAAACTTTAAGGACCAAATCTGAAATTCTGAAAATTCCAGGGACTGATTCTGCCAAGTTTCCAATGTGTAATCCAAGGGCCATATTTGTCTTTCTTTGATTTTTGGAGGGCTTGAGTGGTCATTTCTTCTAAATATTCTTCAAGGGACCATTTTTGACATCTTTTGAAAGTTGAGGGACTGAAATTGCCAATTCTTCAAATTTTGCTCCAAGGACTATTTCTGTCACTCTTTGAATCTCCAAGGGTCTTTTTGGCATTTTGATTCAATTTTGATAATTTGCTTCCCCGGCTTCGGCTTTTGACTCTTTTCCATTCTCTTGCTCGTTTTTGTCGGTTTTTCCTTGTTTTTCGTCCATTTTATAAAGGGTAAATGGCATAAAAAGGTACTCAACTTAGGGTCTATTTTCAATCAAGGTATCCAACTTTTTTTCTTGCATATTAAGGCATCCAACTTTTTTTTTGGCGGATTTGGGTTTTTTTTAACAGTCGTTAACTAACTTCGTTAGTGAGTTACATGTTTGGTCCTTGAGTTTTTATAGTCATTTCGTTCACCATCCACCACCACCACCAACCGCCGCCACAATCACCAACTGCCACCACCACCACCACCACCTACCACCTCAACCATCATCGTCCACTACCACCACCAGCAGCTACCACCACCGCCGCCACCTACATTTTATGAATTTCTTACAAATTTGACCAAACAGCCTTCTGATTTTGTTTCGTCTTATAATATATCATTTGGGTTAGCAAAAATTCATAAAAACATCACCTATTCATATCAAACTTGGGCTTGAAAAGTAGCACATTCGACTCTAAAAGTCAACGGGCAAAATTACTAGTTCAAGATTTTTTACAGCTGACACACACAGTAACAGACCAAAGATCATTTTTAATCAAATGGGTGTCAACTTTTATACATCCAAATGTTGAAAAACCAGTAAATATCATCCACTCCAACCAATAACAAAACCCATCTCATTTTCATTTCAAATAACAAACCCTCCCTACTGCTTCGTCCCTTACCCTCCCTATTGTTGCATATCATCCACTCCAGCCAATAACAAAACCCATCTCACGCAAACACAATTATCAACACTCGACTTAAAAACACACACAAGAACACGATCTCAGTTTGATACCTCATCGATCAGTAATGAAAGAAAACATAGAACAAAACTTTACCCGAGACCTTTATTAAAGATCTTGAAGCCATAACAAGTTTGTTTTCTTTGGGGGTATTTGAAACAAAGAGCTGAAAACGGGTTCGCCTTTGCCATCATCAACCCCGTAATCGCGCGAAACCCATAATCAAAAACCAAAATCGGAAAGAAAAAAAAAGCCTTGAAAATATAAGAACAATGAAAATAGATAATTTAATTAGAACAATAACTTAGATTTCTAATCTTGTGTTAGTCAACCCGTTTTTTGGACGCTGATTAACTTGTGGTTTGTTGGAAAAAAAAAGTTTAGTGATTTGGGTTACTGGGCGAGAAGCTTCAAGATGTGTGCTTAATATGCGTGTGAATTGAGACAATGGTATCCATTTATTTAAAAATTATTTCCGTGTTGTATTTTGTGTTTGCGTAGTAACAAAGAGGGTGTTTGGTGTTGACTGCTTTTTTAATTATTAGGGGTGGGATGAAAAAGGGAGTCTATCTTTTTGCCAATAAAAGAAGAAAGAGAAAAATGTGTATGCGCCTGTGTGTGTATGTGAAGATATGTGGGTTAATGGAATGATGATAATGAGTGGGGATAAGAGTGTTTATTAGTGTGTGTTTAGGTGTTTCTAAGTGATACTTAAGGTAAAAGAAAATGGCAGTGGGTGGTGGGGAAGGGTGGTGTTGGTGGCGGCGGTGGTGGTAGCTGTTGGTGGTGGTTGTGGAGGTGGGGAAGGGTGGTGTTGGTGGCGGCGGTGGTGGTAGCTGCTGGTGGTGGTAGTGGACGATGGTGGTTGAGGTGGTAGGTGGTGGTGATGGCAGTTGGTGATTATGGCGGCGGTTGGTGGTGGTGGTGGATGGTGAACGAAATGACTATAAAAACTCAAGGACCAAACATGTAACTTACTAACGAAGTTAGTTAACGACTGTTAAAAAAAACCCAAATCCGCCAAAAAAAAAAGTTGGATGCCTTAATATGCAAAAAAAAAAAAAAAGTTGGATACCTTGATTGAAAATAGACCCTAAGTTGAGTACATTTTTGTGCCATTTGCCCTTTTATAAATATCCGTTGCCTGCATAAACATAGACACAAAAACACAAATATCTTTTGGCATTTTGGTGAGTTTTTGGTCGGATTTTGGTCAAATAAAGGTATATGTTTAAGCATATATCAGTGATCTACTTTGGTCATTTAGTTTCAAGGGTAGATTGGTGTGAAGAAGGTCTCCATTGAATTCCAACGATTATGCTACAAAGGTATAATCTTGTTTGTTTTATTTTGATTGATCATATGACTCTATGGATCTGTTGATAGGTGATTTATCCGCTGCGTTTGTTTATTGATAATATGTTATTTATATTCATAATCACCTATAGTGGTATCACGAGCCATCATATGATGTCATATGATCATCTAATATGTGTAGAAATGGAAAAAACACGTGTTTTTAATGGTTTAAAAGGATAACTTCAAAATAGCCCCGAGGGCTAATTTTTTTAATTTAATTCGACCCGTATGGGGTCTTATGATCTGGACTTTGTAACCCCATGACCATTTGTTATGCATACTTTTATTGGTTTACTTGTTTGGCACCCGTAAAATGGCCTAAAACGCGTTAATTTGATTGATTTGTGAAACGATTTCAAATCAGCCCCTATGGCTTACTTTTCTGTGGTAAAATGATGTTAAGAAGGTCCTAATATCAGTGGGTTTTGAACCTAAGACCATTTGACACGCGTACCAATCGGGGTTTTAATTCTTTTTAATTAATTTCTTCGATTTCGTTGGCTAGTAATTTATTTCTTGTAATTTATTTTGTTTTCATGGCAAATACATGCATGTTTGTCCATGGAGTTAGCCAAAAACTTGTTTTGTTCATAATATTATTGTATTATTATGTGTATATGCAAAGCCGATGAAAACCAAGACCACTTGTGCCTTGTGTTGTTGTGATTTGTTGATTGGTTTCTTGTTTTTGGGGTTTGCCATTGTTTCAGCACTTTTGTAATGTAATTCATTTTGGTTTTGCCATTGTTTGGGCATTTTTACAATAAATAGGAAGTAGATTAGTTGTATTTTACTTCATGTATCATGTAATCAAAAGCATGTAATCGAATGGCAAAAGAATGAAGGACTTTGGACCAAAGATAGCTGCTGGACACACTGCTGTAAAAGGCCATTTCCAGGAGCTCCGTAAGGTATTTTGGGCTAATTTTTTTTTTTTTTTTTTTTTTTTTTTTTTTTTTTTTTTTTTTTTTGTGTGCAGGTTCATAAGACATGGTCCTACAACTTTTTCAACTGGGCCGAAGCATGAGGAGGTCTCCTTCTAGGCGTTTTGTGTAACCACCCGTAATTTTCCAAACATTATTTTAATGATAAAAATTAACTTATTATTATTTGGCAATTTATTTGAGCCTTTTTGATCTTACATGATTATTTTCAGAAGTCATCTCGCACACTGTAGCATACTGTAACCCTCCAAACTACTTAATTTTATCAAGAAAAGTGAAGTTATCACTTTCTGACACACATTGGCAATTTATTTACAAAACCGAGAAGTCATCTCGCTTTTCTGAAAAACACGACATAATACGCGTACTGAAACCACGTTAGTTATGGATTAAGTCCGATAACTAATTTTCAAAGTCAATAGTAATTTTTGTAAATATAAACGTTCACGAAAATTCATTTTTCGCATTTTTGCTCGAAAACACCGAACTGGGTTGCCGCGATTATATTTTAGCTCAACGAGACACGGGGCAATAATAAAACAAAACCTACCCCTACTTGGTCACCCATTCCATTATCTTTTCTTTTTCTTCCTTTCACGGCATCTCCAACAAGAACCAAGAATCTTTATTTTTCTCCTCTTTATCAGATTTAAAGATGAGATGTCACATCCTCTTCTTCCCCTTCTGATCTATCACCTCTCCTCCCTAAAAGAAGATCACGCGTATGTCTTAAAAGACACCGATTGATAGTAAGTTTTGCTTCTTTTGCTCATACACAAACTCTACACCAAGAAAGCTTGGTCAAATCTACCTTCTTCTTCTTCTTTTTATTGTATCTCGCCACAGGAACCCATTCACCCACCCTTACAATCAGTCATATCTCAAAAAGGGTTGCTTGAAGCTTGGTGGTGGTGGTTCCTGTTGGTATCGAATTGGTTATATTCGGTTTTGATAAATCTTTTATCTCCCCTCATGAAGTCGGTTCATCATCAAAACCCCTTGTAAGGATTACTTTGATCCCACACTACATTATGTCTTCTTGATTTTTATTGGTTAAATAAATCTGATATTGGCTATAAAACTTGTGATTCGATTCAATTTGCTGTGTTATTAAAATTTGCTCCTTATATCGATATAATAACTTTCGTGGAAAAACTCAGTTAAATCTGTTTTTTTTTTAAAGGTTTCGTGTGGTGAGATGAATCAAAGTGATGTTGTTTGTTCGAATTGGGTTTCAATAAGCTTGAAAAAGCTTATGTGGTTTTACGTTGGGTCTCGAATTTGGACCTGTAGTTTAATTGTTGTCTTGTTCTGAACTTGAGTCATGCTTTGAGTCTCTTAGTTATTGATTCGGCTAGGATTTAAATTGTCTATTTGTTCGGTTTTAGATACTCGACTGGTCATGGTTATGTCCAGTTAGTAATAGACCCATGTAGGGTGACTTGTGGCCTCGGTTTAGCAATGACACCAAGGGGGTGCTTGCACTCCCACGTATGAGTTGTTGGGGCTCGGTTGTTAATCGATCAGGGTGCGACTTGCTTATGCTTTATTTCGTTATCATGTGCGCCTGGTCAAGCTTATTTCGTGGCTTATGGATGTTTTGGTCTTGTGTTCATTCGGTTATGTTATGAATGGTCATTTCATATTGAGCCTTAAATATTAAACTTCAAAGTCCCCGGTTATGTTTGGGCTGCATATTCAATAGGAGTCGTATAGGAGCGTTTGTTTCATTTCAGTCAACAACAAATCACAAGAGTTGGGTTGTTATTTTAATTCACAGAAAATACACTAGGGTGCGACGTTGAGCGTTCGTTTTTAGCTTATATTTTCAGTTTAAGTGCGTGTGGTTACAGCTTATTTCAGATCATTTTGGAGTCTATGGCTTATTTTATGTACTAAGCTCTTATTGGTCTCGTCCTAGTCTCGGTCTAAAACCACAACCAAGGGTGTCTGTTTGTTCTTTTCACAACTGGTTTTCCAGCTTATTTTCAAAGGGTGTTGTTGTGCTTAGTTTTGGTCTTGGGCCAAGCCCACATAATAATTAAGGTGCGTTAGATTTTAGACATGGGCTAAAACCCACTAAACTTAACAAGTAAATTGCCGACACCTACTGGACTAATATCAAACTTATACAAATCGGACATTTTTAGAATAAACGACTGATTAATATTCTGAAAGTAGGATTAACTATTACCGTCAATTGTCATCATTATAAACTGTCGGGAGCATTATTTTGAGAAACTGAGTTTTATTAAAGTCACGACAACTTGTGAAAACTTTATAAATGGGCGCGTCATGCCAAAATCTTATAAAACTCCATAAACTTATACTTTAGTGTCGAAAAACCTTTTATCTTATAAAAACCCGACAATAATCGAAACTTGTAGTTTATTAACATGAAAACACTTACCATGTAATATACTAATTTAAGTTTCCTTTTAAAACATAAATTACCTTTTTACAACTTTATTGATTTTTGCCGAACTATTGAGATAATTGGGAAAACACCGAAAACGAATTAATTGACTCATTTTGTCGACATTCTCCTTTGTCACTATTTTTCCTTGACTTCGTTTGTCATTTCTTTCTCGACTCAAGTTCTCGTCCGTACTTGTCTCGACTATGTCGATTCTCTATTCCTATTTGGCGTGAGTATTCTTGAGTCTATATTATCTTACCACCACACGAAACGTTAAATCGAAACTTTTTACAAACTTTGTTACGAGTAATCCACGAAAACTAAGACGCTTGTCTTTTCATAACTCTTTACTTTTCGAGACGTATTCTGAGATGACTGCATATATATTAGGTTGTGCTGATCCGGCACCGTTGTGCATGTACCCTCGATATCGTTATATTTTACTCATGATGCCAGATGTGACCACTGTGATATTTTTGCGTTGCTTCAAGCTAAGGTGAGTTTCATAGCCCCTACTTTTACTGGTTTTTTTTAAACTGTTCTTGGGGGAGAATATATGCTCGTTTTTAAATAAACTCAATGACTGTTTATTTGAAATCTCGAACTGTGTACTCAATATCTGATTGTTGAGCTGAATTATTTGAATTGGTTATTTGAAAGCGATATGTGATTGACTGCTATATAGCCCCACTCTATTTACACTTGTTTTACAATCGGGGTGAGAAACATGCAAAACTATTTTATGGACCAACACTGTTGTTATCAATCTATTACGCGGATTAGCCTAAGCACTATTATGTCTCAAACTGCCCAAACTCATGAACCGTCAATTCCTGCTGGGAAGCGCGAGTGTTATAAATAGATCTATTGAGGGTGACACCTCCATCTGTTGTTGAGATTCAACAGTCCAGATAGGACGAACCAAAAGTTGGATTAAACAGTCCAGATAGGACAAACAGATGTATACCATATCGAAACTACAAGTGTCTGAGATACACACTTGCCGGGCCTTTATATTTAACATGCTTCTAGAGCATGCACACTGTCATAGCTTCGGTTACATGAACTTAGAGCTAGCGTAATAAACTATTTTATTTTGGGCTGCATACCCTACTATTGGTCCACAACTCTAATTTTTACTATAAGGTAAACTGTATTTTTATGACATTGTGAGCGACACAATGATCACAAAACTCTTATTGAACTCACAGTATCTTTACTGCTTTATCCTAAACCTATGAACTCACCAACCTCGTGTTGACACTTTAGCATGTATTTTCAGGTTTAAGGCGATAACCTAGTTATGAAGGCTTTTGGCATGGCATGGCATGGTCATAGAAGACTCTGATGCATTTGGGACCACTTGAAATCTTTTATGGGCTTATATTTTCGCACCATTTTTGAAATGTTGTAAACAAATCACTTTTGAATATGAAATCCATTTTAAATGGTTGAGATAAAACCATTCTTTATACTTTGTGTTGTGATACCAATTTAGTAGCACCCAAACATGTATGCTTCCGCTAAATTCAGATTTTGGGGGTGTTACAGATTGGCATCAGAGCCTAGGTTATAGAGAACTGGGTATTTTCAAACCTAGACTGTAACCACTTTTACAAAAACAAAACCCTATGACCGCCACATGCCTGCCTGCCAAGCTGATGCCTCATTTGTGATTTTATTGCTAATATAATTGATGAGATGTGCACATTGTTATTGGATAAGTATATCCATCTATCTTCGCTATCTACTATAAGTATCTTCGACATACTTATACACACATATCATACTCGTCGTAGCATTACGCCTTTTCTCTACGCAATCTCATCAATCGTCCTCGAGTGTGGACATCCGCCTTAATTACGTAAGCAGCTTTTAAAAGTAAGGAACATATTATTAGTATAACTGAGCCGGGTATTCCAAAATTTATTGAACCTCGGTGGAATATAGACTGATCACCTATATTCGACCAGGGACAGTGGGACATAGCCTGATCACCTATGTCCGACTCAGAGGTAAATTTTGCAATACTCAGAATAGTTATACTAGGAGTATGTCCAGATTGATTTTCTACTTGACTTCTGAAAGTCTCAAAATTTCTGTGTGTGTACAAAATCCTTGCCTAACATGAACATTCACTTCTACACACAACACACTGGCATCACAACACTTCATAAACCGTAATACACCGGCACCGCTATACTCCTCCATTTGTATGGGATTTCTAGTTGTCGCCGTCTGACTGTAATTTGCATCGGGCCAGTTAGACCCGATTGGCACCGTTTGAAACCGAGTTACTTTGTGGTAACCCCTTAAGAGCGTTATAAGCCATCCGAGCTTACTAGAACGTTTGGAGTTGATTTTTGGCCACATTGGATTTGATTTCGGCTACGCTTTGATCCGATATCGACTATATTTGGATTGTTTGATTTTGTGATTTAGACGCCATCATGGATGTAGATTTGTTATTCGGCCCTGTTTTGTGGTGGCCTCGTTACAGCCTCCTCTACCTTAAGCCTTGTGCTCGATCGATGCTGTTCAATCGAAGTTGTTCAATCAATGTTGTACCTCTCCACTTTAAGTACTACGTACATCGCTGATTCATCCGACTGATTGCTAGTAACAATTAACATCTTCCCTCAGAGTTGTGCTCTGAACTCGTTGAACTCTCCATTCGGCAGAGATCCTGCGCCCAACAAAAACCTTAAGACCCTAAGGAATAACCTGAACCGCGTTCCTTGGGACAATCATCTAATCCTCCTCTCGCCTCTCGGGGATATCAGATATTTTTGCTACCCCCTCATAGGATAATAAACCATGTTACTAATACCCTACAACTGTTTTCAATTATCCTGCAGACTATACTGCGGTCACCCTACAAAATTTTAACCCTATAACTATTTTGTAAAGAACGAATAGTTCTCATCGCAAACCACTTTACAAATTATTTCACAAGTTATTTTATAAACCGATTTGTTGCCTTAGTACTACATCACAAACTAAACCACATTTGCTATTATTTTACTAATAATAAATTGTTTTCCTAATACCTTATGAACCGTTTCACAAATCATTTTATAAACTCTTTTACAATCACTCGGTGGACTATCTGGAAAGCATTTTGGCCTCGTTAAACTAAATTGAATATTCATGATTATGAAATCCGTAGTGACATCTTTCTAAAACACTCATTTTGAAGCGTAGAAATCCTTCTGCTCAAACCTTATCAAACCTTTGTTAAGAAATGTCTGGCATCAATTTTTGTGAAATTTTCCTACCCAAACCATGACTAAGAATCCTTTTACAAAATTTTAAATCTTCTAAAACCGTGTCACCGTACGTACTTATTGATCTCTTACAAATAAATGTGAAATTGTTGGAAAGATATTTTGGTCAAATTCGTATCAAGACCTACTCAAATAAAGTTTTCAAACAAGATTTCTTTCCAACCATATGAGGAGGAAAAACACACCACTCCGAATCAAACCTTGAAAACCAGTCATCATGCTATCTTATCACTCCAAATCAGAACATGTATCTCACCAACTCACAAAAATAGACAAACTGGATACCCTCCCACAAACGAAGATAAACCCCTAAACAGCCTGGGGAGACTCAAATCTGTTATCAGTACCAACATCTCTTCCAAAACACCATTCTATCGGATAACATAAACTGAAATCCGGGACGGATTTCACTTTAAAGAGGGTAGACTGTAACCACCCGTAATTTTCCAAACATTATTTTAATGATAAAAATAAACTTATTATTATTTGGCAATTTATTTGAGCCTTTTTTATCTTACATGATTATTTTGAGAAGTCATCTCGCACACTGTAGCATACTGTAACCCTCCAAACTACTTAATTTTATCAAGAAAAGTGAAGTTATCACTTTCTGACACACATTGGCAATTTATTTACAAAACCGAGAAGTCATCTCGCTTTTCTGAAAAACGCGACATAATACGCGTACTGAAACCACGTTAGGTATGGATTAAGTCCGATAACTAATTTTCAAAGTCAATAGTAATTTTTGTAAATATAAACGTTCACGAAAATTCATTTTTCGCATTTTTGCTCGAAAACACCGAACTGGGTTGCCGCGATTATATTTTAGCTCAACGAGACACGGGGCAATAATAAAACAAAACCTACCCCTACTTGGTCACCCATTCCATTATCTTTTCTTTTTCTTCCTTTCACGGCATCTCCAACAAGAACCAAGAATCTTTATTTTTCTCCTCTTTATCAGATTTAAAGATGAGATGTCACATCCTCTTCTTCCCCTTCTGATCTATCACCTCTCCTCCCTAAAAGAAGATCACGCGTATGTCTTAAAAGACACCGATTGATAGTAAGTTTTGCTTCTTTTGCTCATACACAAACTCTACACCAAGAAAGCTTGGTCAAATCTACCTTCTTCTTCTTCTTTTTATTGTATCTCGCCACAGGAACCCATTCACCCACCCTTACAATCAGTCATATCTCAAAAAGGGTTGCTTGAAGCTTGGTGGTAGTGGTTCCTGTTGGTATCGAATTGGTTATATTCGGTTTTGATAAATCTTTTATCTCCCCTCATGAAGTCGGTTCATCATCAAAACCCCTTGTAAGGATTACTTTGATCCCACACTACATTATGTCTTCTTGATTTTTATTGGTTAAATAAATCTGATATTGGCTATAAAACTTGTGATTCGATTCAATTTGCTGTGTTATTAAAATTTGCTCCTTATATCGATCTAATAACTTTCGTGGAAAAACTCAGTTAAATCTGTTTTTTTTTTAAGGTTTCGTGTGGTGAGATGAATCAAAGTGATGTTGTCTGTTCGAATTGGGTTTCAATAAGCTTGAAAAAGCTTATGTGGTTTTACGTTGGGTCTCGAATTTGGACCTGTAGTTTAATTGTTGTCTTGTTCTGAACTTGAGTCATGCTTTGAGTCTCTTAGTTATTGATTCGGCTAGGATTTAAATTGTCTATTTGTTCGGTTTTAGATACTCGACTGGTCATGGTTATGTCCAGTTAGTAATAGACCCATGTAGGGTGACTTGTGGCCTCGGTTTAGCAATGACACCAAGGGGGTGCTTGCACTCCCATGTATGAGTTGTTGGGGCTCGGTTGTTAATCGATCAGGGTGCGACTTGCTTATGCTTTATTTCGTTATCATGTGCGCCTGGTCAAGCTTATTTCGTGGCTTATGGATGTTTTGGTCTTGTGTTCATTCGGTTATGTTATGAATGGTCATTTCATATTGAGCCTTAAATATTAAACTTCAAAGTCCCCGGTTATGTTTGGGCTGCATATTCAATAGGAGTTGTATAGGAGCGTTTGTTTCATTTCAGTCAACAACAAATCACAAGAGTTGGGTTGTTATTTTAATTCATAGAAAATACACTAGGGTGCGACGTTCAGCGTTCGTTTTTAGCTTATATTTTCAGTTTAAGTGCGTGTGGTTACATCTTATTTCAGATCATTTTGGAGTCTATGGCTTATTTTATGTACTAAGCTCTTATTGGTCTCGTCCTAGTCTCGGTCTAAAACCACAACCAAGGGTGTCTGTTTGTTCTTTTCACAACTGGTTTTCCAGCTTATTTTCAAAGGGTGTTGTTGTGCTTAGTTTTGGTCTTGGGCCAAGCCCACATAATAATTAAGGTGCGTTAGATTTTAGACATGGGCTAAAGCCCACTAAACTTAACATGCAAATTGCCGACACCTACTGGACTAATATCAAACTTATACAAATCGGACATTTTTAGAATAAACGACTGATTAATATTCTGAAAGTAGGATTAACTATTACCGTCAATTGTCATCATTATAAACTGTCGGGAGCATTATTTTGAGAAACTGAGTTTTATTAAAGTCACGACAACTTGTGAAAACTTTATAAATGGGCGCGTCATGCCAAAATCTTATAAAACTCCATAAACTTATACTTTAGTGTCGAAAAACCTTTTATCTTATAAAAACCCGACAATAATCGAAACTTGTAGTTTATTAACATGAAAACACTTACCATGTAATATACTAATTTAAGTTTCCTTTTAAAACTTAAATTACCTTTTTACAACTTTATTGATTTTTGCAGAACTATTGAGATAATTGGGAAAACACCGAAAACGTATTAATTGACTCATTTTGTCGACATTCTCCTTTGTCACTATTTTTCCTTGACTTTGTTTGTCATTTCTTTCTCGACTCAAGTTCTCGTCCGTACTTGTCTCGACTATGTCGATTCTCTATTCCTATTTGGCGTGAGTATTCTTGAGTCTATATTATCTTACCACCACATATATATGCACAACCTAATATATATCCCCACTCTATTAACTGTGTACTCAATATCTGATTGTTGAGCTGAATTATTTGAATTGGTTATTTGAAAGCGATATGTGATTGACTGCTATATAGCCCCACTCTATTTACACTTGTTTTACAATCGGGGTGAGAAACATGCAAAACTATTTTATGGACCAACACTGTTGTTATCAATCTATTACGCGGATTAGCCTAAGCACTATTATGTCTCAAACTGCCCAAACTCATGAACCGTCAATTCCTGCTGGGAAGCGCGAGTGTTATAAATAGATCTATTGAGGGTGACACCTCCATCTGTTGTTGAGATTCAACAGTCCAGATAGGACGAACCAAAAGTTGGATTAAACAGTCCAGATAGGACAAACAGATGTATACCATATCGAAACTACAAGTGTCTGAGATACACACTTGCCAGGCGTTTATATTTAACATGCTTCTAGAGCATGCACACTGTCATAGCTTCGGTTACATGAACTTAGAGCTAGCGTAATAAACTATTTTATTTTGGGCTGCATACCCTACTATTGGTCCACAACTCTAATTTTTACTATAAGGTAAACTGTATTTTTATGACATTGTGAGCGACACAATGATCACAAAACTCTTATTGAACTCACAGTATCTTTACTGCTTTATCCTAAACCTATGAACTCACCAACCTCGTTTTGACACTTTAGCAGGTATTTTCAGGTTTAAGGCGATAACCTAGTTATGAAGGCTTTTGGCATGGCATGGCATGGTCATAGAAGACTCTGATGCATTTGGGACCACTTGAAATCTTTTATGGGCTTATATTTTCGCACCATTTTTGAAATGTTGTAAACAAATCACTTTTGAATATGAAATCCATTTTAAATGGTTGAGATAAAACCATTCTTTATACTTTGTGTTGTGATACCAATTTAGTAGCACCCAAACATGTATGCTTCCGCTAAATTCAGATTTTGGGGGTGTTACATTTTGGGCCTCCAAAGACATAAAAATTGATCGGACAGAATCAATTTTCCATGTGCATAATGGGCTTTTACTTGCTAATGATCATCTTGGAGCAAGTGGGAGCCCTCCATGTGGTTGTGTATCATGTCCCTAGTTGACTCTTGGTTCTCCTGATGGCTCACGAGATCAAGTATAGGATTTTCATCGGTTGAGGCTTTGCATATTGTGGTTGTGTGTTTGTTTGATTGTTTTATATATGCTATGATTATATGTAAAACACAAATTGTTTTCTAAACACATAAAAAGAAACACAAACCAATTTAAAATAAGTCTTATGATTTATTTTAACTAAGTTTAAATTTGGATTTGAAATTTAAAATCATTGTTTTCTAAATAACACTTAAAATTGTTAAGCTTGGTTATGTATTTATTGTATTGTCCAAACTTATTGTAATCTACTTAGGATTTATATTAGTCTTGAAAATGGAAAACTTGACACACATAAATTAAAACAATGATTAGACTTGAGTTAAGAAATATTTTTAACTTGTGCTACGAAGAATGAATGCATGCTTATTTCATACACTTTTTTGATTCACATGAAATATTTTACCCGTCAAAATTTAAGTCATGCCATCCAATTGTTGAGAACACTTGCAATTACCTTTTGCCTATGTGTGGGACCTAGGTTGAATTGTTACCCAAGGTGACTATCCTCTATGCGTGGGACCTAGATATATTCTCACACATTTTCAAATTAGATGAATTAATCAAGTTAAGCGGTGAGACCTTGACACGAGGCAAAGATGGGACTAAACATGCCTACATGACACTAGTTGTTTGACACTAGATGCCATGAGTCCTATAAGGATCTAAGAGTTGTACATGTAATACAATTGGTGATCATCGCCTACCAATTGAATCTACTATTGCTAGCAGATCAACTGATGTGATAGTAGAAGCACAATGTGGATCTTATCCTTTTGTAAAATTAATTGTTTTAAATTATAAACATGGGGTAGTTAAATTACAAAAGGATAATTGTCGAGAATACTAAAAATCGACTTTGTAAATTCAATTAATAAATTAATGCAACACAACCGAAACAAGATTTTGTTATTTTCTTGTTAAAAGGACGAACTAAGTCGCTCTCTCCTTGTAAGAAAGAGACGTATTCCTATCCTTTTTATTTATGAGGAAAAGCCATAATAGGAATATTTGAATTTTCCTAATTCTAATCAAACTCAAAGAACACCTACTCTAGAAATCGTGATTTCTTGTAAAAGTCAAAATGGTTAAGTATGGTTACACATCTTATTCTTTCAAGGTTGTTTTATAACCCTAGTTTTGGTTTTGAAACTTTGAAGAAATATAAGATATTTGGATAACTAGAGAACACGTTTTCTATAGCTACCAAACTAAAATGAGTTTAAATAATTAGAAGACGGAAATATCAATAAATCCCAAAGTAGTAAAGGCAATTAATAGCATGATTAACTAGCAGTTTGTCTTAACCCAATAAACCTACTAAGGTCCTACATACCCTTGTGACAAAGTAGACCAATTATGGAGGAAATGCATGCCTATTTTCAAGTTAAAATAGCAATGATGGCTAGACCATCATCTATATGTTAGAACTTGATGCACTTCCTTGAATACCTATGTGCATGTTTACTAGTCATAGTGACTTACATTAGCAATAATGTGTAGATATTCAAAGAAAGTAGGAAAGTATCCAATCACCATTCACTCTCCACTGGTGACGAAACACCTGAAATGTTGTCTAATCCAGTGGGAGCTACGTGATTATATTACTGGTGACGAAACACATGTAATGTTGTCTAATCCAGTGGGAGCTGTAAGCTTTATTACCTTGCAAGTTGCCCACCTTATTTCCAGATTGTCTTGAAATAATACATTACTTTCCACATGTAAAGCATCATAGTTTATATAAGAACCATTACATAAATTTTATAAGATAACTTGTCGCATTCCTGATGTTGCTTCCTGAAATGTTATCTATAAAATTGTTATGCATGCTTTGTTATTAAAACAATAAAGTTCTACATATCTATAATTTGATTTTGACTAAAAATCATATGTTATCTTAGACATTGTCATATTGCTCATACAAACAAACGAGCGTAGTGTTGTATGTATACTCTCATGATGTTGTGCCATGCACAAGTGGGAGAAATCTTAATTGTGTGCAAGGTACAACATATAACAATTTGACTAATGGTTTTTCTTGACTGCAAGGTAAGAAACTAAGATTCTACTAGGACTTCTACACATAAAATGTATGTTGCCCTAATTAGAACAAATATCAAGATAACATGAAAAGCTACTTCAACATATTCACTGAATTGTTTAGTAAATATGATTATGTCTTCTTGTAAAGTCATAATCATGAAGTACGAAATTAACTTGAATTTACTATTAAGGCCAAGTGTCGGTGCTCGTAATTACTTTAGTTGAATATGTTTAGGTCTCTTGTAAAGACACAAATGTCAATTCCGTTAATAGTTGAAAGACTTATAACGTAAAGTAAGACGTTAATTTGTTATGTCTTCTTGTTAAGACATGTTCACTTACGACGTATAATATTAAATGTTTATGATTTTAGTCAAAACATGCACATGAAGTAAAGTATGTAGTAGGCTAAAATTACTATTGATGCCATCTGGTTTGACTTGGTTGGTAGATATGTAAGCCAAAAGGTATAAGTTCATCTAATGAATTGTGTGATAGTCTCACAACATTAGTCCTCTTGGAATACCACAACTTTATGGTATGTCTATCATGGAAAATCAAACACTATTGATGTTGTTTGATCTTTGATGACTTAAACTGTTTTACCTCCAAAGCTATCAAGGTTAGAAAATTGGATGTGCCATGTGTACACTTAAGATGGTTCCAACCCAGAAGGAATTTAAGATACCATTGTATTATGGCATGGGATGAATCTCATTATGCCTTGATTGATGTTCTGAATTTGTTAACTACCTAAGAGTAAGTGATTAACAAACTAGAGTTAAGAACTAACGATGTAATTTGGGTGTCCCACTTGAAAATAATTTATTGTTACTCAGTATGTTTAGTATCTAGAGATTAGTCTCTACTTACAAAGGCAAGTGGGAGCACCTTTAGATCTTGAAGTTATTCAAGAGCAACCTTCTGAGTGCACTTGCTAATATCATACTAAGGTTGAACATGCATATGTTAAACCATAGATTGATATCTCTCATTCATAAATCCAAAAGGATACCTCTTGCACCTGAATGATATAGTTTTTTATATCAATGCTAGGGGATATAAGTTGGAGGATCATAGTGAACCTGCTAACTACGGAAATGCATTATTAGACAATGTATCTGATGAATAGCTCAAAACTATGAATGTTAAGATGCAGTCCTTGAAAGACAATCACTGATCTCTTACCAATCAGTTAGACTGTAAGGTTAAGAATGAGTTTCTTGATGAGAAGACTCAAAAGGACAAACTTGTACACACATTTAATGCACGAGTAGTAAAAGGTGTAAAACCTAAAAATTTTGAATGCGTAAAATACCCATAATACCCTTTGATCTCAAATTTGTAAAAGACATTTCATCCCGGATATAACCTAAGTATCAAACGGTTAATAATTGAGCGAATAAAAATAATGCGTTAATAAAAGACTTATGATTAAAACGAGTGTTACACATTTAAAAATAATTACACGCCTTCATGTTTTTGGTTTCGGTCCCATTTCTTTTATTTTGTACCCGACTTACACTACACCAATTAAATAATTAATACATAATATATGTAATTAAGATAATACCTTTGAAATTATTATCCTTTCACACGTTTTCTTTTTCTTGTATTACCTTGGGCCGAATTTACTTGTCACTCTAGTACTAAGCTTTGGGCCTTAAAGACTTGAAGATACCCAAACAAACCTTGGCCCATCCCCCCCCCTCTCTAATTGTCAGTATTCCACACATTCTTTTATACTGATCCTTTTCTTTTACAAACCCTAAAACCCTACAAAACTACAAACTCGGCTGCTACATCTTTTCTATTCCTATTCGATCCAAACAAGGCAGCAAAGGAGGTCCTTTATGTGTTTCTAATTAGTGGCTTGGTCATGGTGTTTCAGCAACTTCGAAGTGGTGGTGTGATTGTGGGTTGAAGCTTATCAAAGGGATTTTCTGGCTAGGGTATCGGCTGGAAGTTTTGGTTGGTATTCGATCTTGTTTCCTTCCTCTTATTCACGCATCAAGGGTAACTTGTATCTCTCCTTGTTCATACGACCTTGCTTCTTGTTGTTTTGTCGACTTGTACAACACATAAGATCATACAAAAAATTACATAAAATCATAACGCATAACTACATAAAATAATGACTTTGGAAACCCTAGGTAATCGGCTTAATGTATTTGTTTTGTATGGAGTTGTTTACACATGTTGACGCCACATATAAGTAGACCTAAATCAGTTTTGATGTCATTCATAATCATTTGTATCAAGATATTAACCATTGAAATAAATCAACCTAACCGATCACATGAAATTAAACCCTAAGTTACTGTCCAGAAAATTAGGTCAAATTGATTTGGGTGGATCTTGATGATAGTAACGTGTTTTTGAGTGATTCTTGGGTCTAAAATCAAGTTCTGAAAAAGTGCTTTCTGAATATGTAAGCCTTGTAATTTTTGGAGGTCGGGAAGATATCTTTTCTTTTACAAGTTCATATGTCAAAACTGTGTTTTGGGTGTCTGGAAATCAGTCCATGTTTATAATTTTTCATTTACAAACCACTTACAAACCATGAGGAGTTGGGTCATAAAACTTTCTAGTATTTACCCTAACTTCTATATTCCTAGTAATGTCATGAATTTTTGGGGATTTTTCCTGGATGTTTTGGTGGGTCAACCAAGTGGATACTTTCTGGGTACCACAACAGATACATTTTTTGGGTAGTCTGTGTTGGAGAATTTTTCGTGTGGGGTTAAACTAACTAATAAATTCTGGGAAAATTCGTGTGAGTTCTAAAGACATGAAAGAACCTGTGTGAATTTTTGTGGAATTTATCCTTGAGTTCTGATGTGGTAGAAAAATTCGACAATTTGTAATCTGTTTATGGGTAAAAGCTGAAAATGTGATAAAAAGCCAAAATAAGCTTATAACTTAATCAAAAAGGGTAAAAGTGATTATAAGCTACAATCCTCCACTTAATATGAGACATGATCTTAATTAGTAAGTAAACTAAACAACGATCATTTGTAAACCTTAATTAGAATGAAAGTAACCCTAAGATACTATATATGGAAACCTACTAATTATGGAAACCTACAAATTCGAGAAACCTGCAAAAAATAGATAGTTACTTAAAATGGTTAAATTACTTAAAGAGGAAACTTACTATTTTTGGAAAGTTACTATTTTTGGAAAGCTGCTATAAAAGGAAAGTTACTAAAAATGGAAAGCCGACTAAAATGAGTAATCTGACTAAAAATAAGTTATTAATAAGACGATCATGAATTCGTGTAGATTCGTTGAAGATGGATTTTGCTTCCGATCTTATGTTTCTATTGTGTTTCCATTTGCGGTCAAAAGTACATATATTCTAACCTTATCTCTTAAGGTTTCTCATGATTCGTACACATCTTTTAGATATTAGCTTTGACTATGATTTCGTTGATCTGAGCCTTCTTATTATGGCTTTCTTATTTGATCTATGCCTTTGCTATGCTCCCTTAGATTTTTGAATCATTGATATTGTAACTGGATGTGAAAACCTTTCTTAATTATATCAAGGAAATGTTTTAGAAAAACTATTTTAAATTGATGTTTATGAGTACGATGCGATACCACTTTTATATGGAATTTTACTAACTTGTATGAAAACTATTTTTAAAGACTACCTTTATGAAAACCATTATTAAATATCATTTTTATGAAAACCATTATTAAGAGATTTCTTAAATGAATATTCGATAGAAACCTTTTAATTGAACCTTTGCTATGAAACTTATGGACCTTTGGTATAATATGACTTTTAAACCTTATAGTTTGATACCCGAGCCACTATGTTTCCTAGTCATAGGGGTTCCATGGCCGTGTCATTGATGCACCAATGGCATGACTCTAGTGTGGTCGAGTGATGTTCCACACCGTCCCTTTTCTGTTATTTATTATGAGTTCAATTATTATATATGTTTGGGCACTAATATCTTTGCAAGGGCGTATGGATGCATCCTAGGCATGTTTTGTGTATGTTTGTGTATGCTATGCTATGATCTGTTTGGTGATTGATGCTGTGTGCAATACACGTCCTTCACATATTTGAGAGGTCGCACATCTATGGTTACTATGATATTTGATTTGATTTATTTGGGCTCGTGGTAGATTACTGATCTTTTCTTACTTAATATCCATTCGTTTATACCTCTTGCTTTTCCCAATGCACCATATTTTATATGTTCATTCCTTATCTTTTGTTTCATTTATATATAACTGTTCACTGGGCTTTTTAAGCTCAGCCGCATTTCTTTTCCTGCGGCAGGTTTTAGTTGGAAGCTGGGTTAGGAGTGGAGAGTACTTTGGACTTAGAAGACTATACCTTGATAGTTATTCTGGATTAGAGATGACTAGAAGTGATTATAGTTTTTAGACTTAGTATTTATTGTAATTCTCATTTGTAACCTTGTATTTCAGATTTTCCCTTTGTAACCTTTGAAATCCATTTGTATTATTTAAGTCATATGCTTGTGTTTGCTTTGATATGTCACCATAATGTAATACTTCTACCCTTACCGGGTTGGGGTGTTACAAAAGGAGTTTACTCGTACCCAAGAAATTGACTATGACTAAATCTTCCTACCTACAAACATTAAATGTATAAAGATGATTAATTGTCATACCTGTTTTTATGTAAATGAAATATGACAATAGGATATCAAAACACCTTTCTTGTTGATTACGTTTGCGAGGACGATGAGTAATCGAAAGTGTTTATGAATCCATATAATCTTTATTATGTACACAAGATAAAAGAATCCATGTGTGGATTAGATCATGCATCTAGGAGCAGAGATCTAAAGTTAATTATAAAATCATTAATTTTATTTTTATTAATAAGATTACTCCTAGGTACACTGAGAGCATGTTGGAGCACAATATTTATTTTCTTAAATCTCATATGTCATTAATATATTAGAAACAATATTTCATCTAAGCTAGACTTTAATCCTTAGCTTGGAATGAAGTTTCTCTTAAGGGATTTATAAAATAAGACATACAACCTTGTTATGTATATGTTTATTAGAATTAAACACATGAATGAAACCTTAAGTATAACCTTAAGTATGACTAAATCTTCCTGCCTACAAACATTAAATGTATAAAGATGATTAATTGTCATACCTATTTTTATGTAAACGAAATATGACAATAGGATATCAAAACACCTTTCTTGTTGATTACGTTTGCGAGGACGATGAGTAATCGAAAGTGTTTATGAATCCATATAATCTTTATTATGTACACAAGATAAAAGAATCCATGTGTGGATTAGATCATGCATTTAGGAGCAGAGATCTTAAGTTAATTATAAAATCATTAATTTGATTTTGATTAATAAGATTACTCCTAAGTACACTGAGAGCAAGTTGGAGCACTGTATTTATTTTCTTAAATCTCATATGTCATTAACATATTAGAAACAATATTCCATCTAAGCTAGACTTTAATCCTTAGCTTGGAATGAAGTTTCTCTTAAGGGATTTATAAAATAAGACATACAACCTTGTTATGTATATGTTTATTAGAATTAAAAACATGAATGAAACCTTAAGTATAACTGAAGGATTATTTATGTAAGTTGTATTATGCATTGGACTATTTACATCATTTGCATGAATGCAAGATGAGTTGATAACAACAAATATCTAATTGAAAGTCATTAGATAATTGTTAAACGAACATTATAATGGACCTACAAAGGACCAAAGATATGTTCAAACATTTACGGATATTTGAGGAGCTCTGTTTTGTTTGCATACACTGATGCTTATTTAACTGAGATGATGCTCAACCCTAGTCGTGGTAGGATGTCATCATGAATGATGAAATTGCTGAATAGATGTGCTCGACTGAGAGCATTAATGCGTTATACATTAAAAGAATAAGAATACTTTATAATTTGAGAAACTATTCAGATGACTGTCTAAAGTAGGTGTTTTGTTGGCTTCAAACACCCTATGGAATGTATTGTTGCAATACTCGTCTTGTACTTGAATGCATACATACAAAGGACAATCATCATTCAAACCTTTCATGAGTTTTGAAACAAGTATTCTCAAAGTTTACTCAGATGACTACTTGTTGTCTTGTACAACATAATTTGATCATGGTGGGAACATCGGATTCTGATCTATGAGTAATCTTATGCATATCTGTTTTTAGTATTTGGATAATGGAACTATAAGAAGTCGTATTATATAATGAATTGATATACTTGGTATGATCATCTTCATTTATACTACTGTGTTCTATATTTGCATGTTTAATCCATTAATAATTTATTTATTCTAAAATTGTCCATTGCCAGTTGACAATACGGGAGTATCGTCAAATTAAGGCAAATGTGAGCGTGTTGGTAATTATTTACCAAACTCACATATTGTTCATTATGATGAACATTGGACTGACCCAACCTGTGAGTATTCGCTACATGGATCTTCGTCAATAGTGAATCTCGCAAGTGGTTATGTCTCTTATCCTTAGACTTGAGATGCAAGTAGGTCTTGCATGTGTGGAATTTCATTCCTTGATATGGTTAAACGTTGTCCTGAATAAGGTATTTATAAAAACCATCATCAGGAACGATATGAAGCACATGAATGACATGTGGAGTCAAAACAGGATTTGTTCCTCCACATGTTATGGAGTTAGATACTATTGGGCCCCTCGAAGAATTGAACAGATGTTTGTATGGCCGTACCCAAATGAGATTAAGATGAATCTTGATCCACTTGGTAATCTTGTTCAATATCTATATCGAGAAACATAATAGTTGAACAATTAGAATGACATTTGATCCATGTCTAATGTTCAACATGGTATCTGTAACAAAAGGATAGATGACATATAAACCATTTAAATGAGACATTTAAGAAACTACCCTCACATATTTCAAGGGGCATTGGCGTGTTGCTAGACGCTGACCTTTTCTTGTATAATTACTTTATTATTATGACGTTGCAAGTGGGAGCTGTTGGAGTATGCTCGTGTCATATTAAATAATTATATGGCTAGACATATGTGAGCCTATAGGGTCACACACTTATACACATAGACATCATTTTATAGATGGTAATTTTCGTATTTACAATATATAAACGGCTATGTAACTCGGGATCTATAACGGGCCATCAAATACTAAGTTAGACTTAGAGTTTTTGGATTGGACCATGGTATGTGTGTAAACTAATACCTTTTTTTGACAAAATTAAGACCAAAATGACCAAAAACTGATCTATAATTGCCAAATATATGTGTTTTTGTGTTTGTGAATGTGCAGGAACGGATATCAAAGAAGAGGACAAAAATCAATGGGAAACCGGCAAACACGAGCACGAGAAATGAAAAGAGTTCAAAAGCCAAAGCCGGGGAAGAAATTCTACTTTTGGATCATATTTCATCAACCCTTAACCCAAAAATACCAAAACCAAACCATAAACCAAAAATCATTTCACCAAAAGTCCCTAACATAGTTTTGCATTTTTAGTCCAAAAATTGCAAAACTAGTCCTAAACCTAACCAAGCCAAATCATATATTAAAATCTATTATTGCATCAATTTCCCAAAGCCCACTTACCAAGCCCATCCTTTTAAAATAACTTTACCCAGATCCCATCTAAATAACTTAACCCGAAGTCAAACAAATACCCACCAGTCAAACCCTTCCAAATCGTCATTTTTACACCATTGTTACTATTCACCCATCCCTTCCAAAGTTACTCTGCACCCCTTTTTAACCCGTACTAAAAATAATTTCTAGAAGCACTAACACCAAGGGAATGCCACATAGGACTATTGAAGGCCTCTGATTGGCTGTGACACATCATTTAATGATCCAAGGGCTGCTATTCATAGATTGGTCATCAAGGGTTGATCAAGGGCAGAGATTAAGGATCGAGAAGCTTCCAATGGAACCCTAGAGCTCACCCCAGCTGGCTATAAATAGCCATATTCACTCACAAATGGAGGTGTTAGATTGTTAGGGTTAGTTTTTATGGTTAGAATTCTCGGGTTAATTTAGGTTAAATTAGGTCAAATTTATATTTAAGTAATTTCATTAGTGTAATTTAGTTTCTAAAACAGTTGTAATCATTTTCTAAGTTGTATTCAGAGTTTGGTTTTAATAAAATAGAATTTTACTTTATAATTCGAATTCAAGTTTGTTCTTCTATGGTCCAAATTAGTTTAATAAGCTCCTTTTTATGTTTCTAGAACTTGTTATAAGATTAAAATTGCTTTTGTGAAAGTTTTATTGTTCTTAAATCTGTTTTTTAAATCTCAAAAAGTCAAAAAGTCAAGGTTAGTCAACTTAGCTTATTGCTTATTCTCAGTGCTTATTTTCTGCTTATTTTTCACTTATTCATGCTTAGGGTAGTTAGAGTTACTTCGGTCTTCCATAGCTTAGCGTAAAATGGTCTATTTCACTTTTAAATAAAAAAAACAGCTAGTGTAAGGGGTGTTTGGATCAGTAGCTTAAATGGGTCAAATGGGTCAGTATTGTTCATGTGCATGATGGCAACTTTTAAATCTAGCTTAATGTTACTTATATAATCTGTTTTCAAGCTGTTTGTAGTTATTTTGAAGCATTTGGTGATTCCTAGTTGGCTAGTATAACCTTGGAGATGGCACTGTTCTGATAAGTTTTTTTATAAGCTTATGCTTAGTAAGCCCGTATTATTGGTATTTCTAGGATCATTATAATCTAAAATAAGTAGTGATTAAATCCCTGTAGGCCTTAGTTCAAAACATAGCTCAATGCAGTCCGAATTAGATAATAGCAGATTGCACTTTTAGATTTCCCATTTTCATCCTTTATTTGTTGATTTTTAATTTCTTAGATATAAGTTGTTATAATCTAAATTTTGGCATAGTCATAGTTGGATTGCTTATCTAGTTGTTTGTAGTTTTTTTAGACTTTTAGAATAAGCTTTTCACAGTTTTTTAGAGGCTTGAAAAAGCCTGTTTCTCCCCTGCAGCATAGTGTATCAGCAGACTCTTTGGCTTAATTTAGATAATCTCAGTGCTTATTGCTTGTTATTTATGGCTTATTCTCAGTTTGATGTTATACTTAGATAACATTTTGCTTAAACTCAACTTATTTCAGTTTCCATAGCTTGTTAATAGCTTAATCAGCCTTTTTCCTATTTAGCCTTTAGCTTATTCCCTTTTAATGCCAACTGTTCTGATTCATTTGCTTATTCTGGCCTACTTATTGGTTTTCAAAAATAGTTTCATTTATAAAAAGTGCTTATTCATTTGTGCTTAATAGGTTTTTTAAAAGAAAAAAAAATAGTTTAAAAAAAATGCAAGACCAGGGATTTGAACCCTGGTCTGCACACTCACGACACACAGCCTTAACCATTACGCCCTTGGGTCTTTTCTAGTTAAGGTATGCATCATTTATTTCTTATACTAGTTTTCCATTTTAGCTTATCTTAACTGTTTTGCTTATTACTGCTTATTAGGAACTGCATATTCTTCCATTTTATTTTTCTTACCTTTATTATAGCTTAAAGTAGTTTCTATAAAAAAAACCCATATTTTTCTAAACAGTTTTAATATTTTTAAACATTTAATTAGTTAAATTAGTTTTTAATTCATAGAAAATTAAATAAAAGTCAAAAAAATAAAATTCTTTTTTCTAAAATTTTCTTTTGTTAATTAGGACTTAGAAAAATTAATTTTGCATTTCTAGGGTTAGTATTCCATTATTTTCACTTTTATTCTCGGGATTAACACGAGAATTTGCGTTATTAGTTTTTCTTTTACGATTTCACTTACGTTTGCCTTAGATTAGCCTTTCCCTTGCCTTATTACTTGTTTTTAGTTAATATTTCATTAGTTTAGTTTAAAAACCACAAATCTCACTTTTATTCACCATTCACTACATATTTCACGAACCCGATATCACAAATTCCATTCATCCTTCGACGGGGAAAACGACCCGGGTTACACATATTGCCTTTGTGTTTCCTTTGGATTATAAATCGAACAAATCAATTTTTGGCACCGCTGCCGGGGAAGGTTGAAGTGAGTTTTTGATTTCCCGTTCGTCGATTCGTGTTTTGAAGACCCTTCTCCGTGAAGTTATCGTTTTTCTCAAAAATATAACAACCCAAAAAGATTTTCTTTTCAAATTTATTTTCTTTTATGTTTTTCAATGTTTCTAAACTATAAAAATCCAAAAATAATCTTCTTTACCCTCTTAACCGTTTAATTCTATCCTCTTATCCCCCTATATCGTTTAATTCTTATCTCTTTCTCTTCTCATATTATTTAATTCTTTACAATGTTCGATTATTTAACCCATGATCTTCAGACCATGGAAAATTTTTATCGTCCAACGCTTATCGGTCGAGGAGGACCGATCACTCCGAAAACCAATTTTGTATTGAAAGATCATAAGATTGAGCTTATTAGACAAATTTGCCAATTCCATGGATTTGAAGATGAAGATGCAAACCATCATTTAGACAAATTTCTATCGATCACTCAATTCTTCAAGCAAAATGGAGTTTCTCAAGATAGCATCCGTTTGAATCTCTTCCCATTCTCTTTAACCCACGAAGCTGAATCTTGGTTTTACACTCTTAAAACCTATTCAATTCATACTTGGGAAGAGATGTTCCTTAAGTTTCTTTCAAAATACTTTCCATATTCTAAAATGTTGCACCTTAGGAAAGACATTCTGAATTTCCAGAAATTATCCAAGGAATCTGTATTTGAAGCTTGGGAGAGATTCAAATCATTACTGCAGAAATGTCCTGATCATAGCATTTTACTTCTTGACCAAATCCTCCCCTTTTATCATGGCATAAATATGATTGATCGAGACAAAATAATGTTGACTGATGGAGGCAATCTCATGCGGAAGACTCCTCAAAAAGCTTATGACTTAATCGAGAATATGACACATCATCATTATCAGTGGGACGCTGAAGTCTTTTACGACTTAACCACTATTTTGAATGATCATTATTCCGATTACATTTCCGCAGAGAATGCACAAATTAAAGTCCTTGGCAAGCACGAAAATTATATAAGTCAACATTGCCAACAAGGACCAGGTCATCCTAACACTATTCAATTTACATACTCTGATGAAAGCGATGAGGATGAACCTTTTGAAGAAGATATCATTCAGAAATCAATTCAATCTTAGAGTGGCAACCCCACTCCATCTTCTGAACCTATCACTACCGACTCTTCCCCTTCTCTCATGCCACTTGAGGGAAGTGACGTCACTATGGAAGAGCTCGAGGTTTTCTTCATTGATGCCTCAATTACGCTGGAAATTGTTGAGGCCGATCGTGATCCAGGGGGAGATGCTCCATTATTAGAAAAGATGATTTTTGATGAACCGTTATTTTCTCTCCCCCCCAAAGAAAATTATTGAAGAAATTAATGTTGAGGAAAATCCGTCAGATCCTTCAGAGCTCGAGCTCAAGGTTGTTTTGCCCGAATATGAGAGTTTTCTCTTTGATACCGAAGAAAAGAGTAGTGGCAATCCCACTTCTCATCCCGATTATTCTCTCCCGGCTTATGAAGCCTTTTGCTTGGATATCGATCATTCGGAAGAGACGAGTAGTGGCATTACCACTTCTCATGCTTATCTCTCTCTTCCCGAGTATGATTCGTTTCTCTTTGATAAGAATGATCTTTATCATGAGGAGTTCTCCGATGAACTCTCTCATATTATATCTCCTCTGGAATATGATCATTTCTATTTTGATCTTGAGGAAGATTCTAGTCTGGGTGGAGGTCTATATTCTCATGAGTATTTGCTTATTGAAAATTTCATCCCGACCTTCCCTCCCGAGACTTTTATAGAAATTAAGAGCTTTAATGACAAATTTGCTTTTGATGATGAAGAGTTTTATACGATAATCATAAAAATCTTTCTTCTCTTCATCACATATGATGTGACTTCTCCTCCTCTTCTTCACTCCATCGAGAGTAAGGATACTATCTTTGACCCCGGTATTTCCGTTTATGGTTATTCTTTCTTAAAACCGTGGGTGTCTGATCGGAGTGGAACTTTCATTTTTTTTCAATGTTTATCCAAACCTCTTGAACGAAAGTCCAATTGAGGTTATCTTTTCAACATGCTCCCCCAAGAACAATTAAATTCGGGGCGAGTCAAGCTATACGACTCGATAAAAAAACAAGCGCTTCGTGGGAGGCACCCCATGCTTATCATTCTGTCTTATTTCTATTTTTTTTTTTCTAATAAGTGACGTGAGGAGGTTTTCCTCTTCCATTTTTCGTGTTTCGTGGTTGTTTGTGTATGTCCAGGATTTACCCGAATATTGAAGACTCTCGTACTCGTGGTTTTGCTTCTCTCCACTCGAGTTTCATCATTCGTTGCTCATCCGATATCCTTAATCTTTTCGACTAACATTTATCTCTTGGCAAAATTAATAAACGGCCTTAGATTTAGTTAGGAAAACCCTTACCTTTAAGACATTGAGGACAATATCTCGTTTTAGTCTGGGGGGTAATCTTTCGATCTGAGTTTTGCCTTGCATTTTTTTCCGTTTACTCTTGCAACCCCATTTTTCCTCTAAAAAAATGAAAAAATTCCAAAAAATGAGAAAATTCAAATTTTTTTTGCAAAAATATAATAAGTGTTTTGACACTTTGTTGACTTTCCGCTGGTGAGAGTAGGAATAAAATTCTGACTTGACCGAGCGTGTTGAGCCCTAGCTTGTCTCCTTAACTTACATAATCTATAAGCTTTTGCTAGTCTTTTATACAAGGAGCTATAAAACGCGAATTCTAGCTTGAAAAGGCCAAGAGTTTGCATGTTCCCATAATCGACTTTATATATGCATGGCTTGATTATTTAGCTAAGCATTCGCGGATCTTATTACTTAAGATTTTAAATTTGCGAAGAACGAGAAATGATAGAGTTATTTATAAGTTAGATTGCTTAACGTGGAGTAGTTGGTTCTCCTTAGAGCTCATCAAAGTTAATTATGGCTTTTTGTTCCCATAAGCTTGTTTCACCCAATAATAGTAATCTAGGAATAATTAAAGGTATTTTGGTTTTGGCGATAATAAGTTTTTACTTCTTCTTTAGAAAATCCTTGCTTATGAAAATTGGGTACACATCAAGCACTGGTACACAAACTGGATAACGTCACACCCAAAATGCGTGACTATATGCATATAGTCACACATGTTTTTTTGGGTGTGTGTGACAAAAAGTCGCGCCACAGTAGGTATCATATGGTCACATTGTTTAGTTTGTGGCCGTTTTCATTTAAAAAGAGTAACCAAAACCCGAATATGTGTGACTAATTAGGCACAAGTTTTGTTGGATTCATCAGTATGTGTGACTATTTCCCATCCTATGGCCACATGAAAATATAATAAATGTGACGTTTGTGATGATTTAGTCACACAGCGTGTGTTGTTTTTTTCGAGTTAGTCACATACAATTTAAAAATAGTGGCCAAAAGTGTTACCAAGTGTGACCATATGCTGTTTAAAGTGATGAAATGCGTATTTTGTGTGACTATTGATCATCCAATGGTCACATGAATTCTTAGTTTGTGTGGCCTTTGGTAATATTTAGTAACACAAAGCATGTTTGTTTTGGGTATTTAGTCACATACAATTAAGCATAAAGTGGCCAAAAGTGTTAATAAGTGTGACCATATGCTGTTTTAAGTGAAGAAATGTGTATTTTGTGTGACTATTGATCATCCAATGGTCACATGAATTCTTAGTTTGTGTGGCCTTTTGTAACATTTAGTCACACGAAGCATGTTTGTACTGGGTATTTAGTCACATACAATTAAGAATAAAGTGGCCAAAAGTGTTAATAAGTGTGACCAAATGCTGTTTTAAGTGAAGAAATGTGTATTTTGTGTGACTATTGATCATCCAATGGTCACATGAATTCTTAGTTTGTGTGGCCTTTTGTAACATTTAGTCACACAAAGCATGTTTGTACTGGGTATTTAGTCACATACAATTAAGCATAAAGTGGCCAAAAGTGTTAATAAGTGTGACCATATGCTGTTTTAAGTGAAGAAATGTGTAATTTGTGTGACTATTGATCATCCAATGGTCACATGAATTCTTAGTTTGTGTGGCCTTTTTTAATATTTAGTCACACAAAGCATGTTTGTTTTGGGTATTTAGTCATATACAATTAAGGATAAAGTGGCCGAAAGTGTTAATAAGTGTGACCATATGCTGTATTAAGTGAAGAAATGTGTAATTTGTGTGACTATTGATCATCCAATGGTCACATGAATTCTTAGTTTGTGTGGCCTTTTGTAACATTTAGTCACACAAAGCATGTTTGTACTGGGTATTTAGTCACATACAATTAAGCATAAAGTGGCCAAAAGTGTTAATAAGTGTGACCATATGCTGTTTTAAGTGAAGAAATGTGTATTTTGTGTGACTATTGATCATCCAATGGTCACATGAATTCTTAGTTTGTGTGGCCTTTTGTAATATTTAGTCACACATCGAATTAAACAAAGAGTGACCAATAATGTTGGAGCAGAGTTGCTGCTGCTAGTACTATGCTAGTGCTGCTGGAATGAGTATATATTATATATAAAACAATATTAAAAACCACAAGAAATTTCAAATTGAATTACACTCGAATGTATATAACTGTACAGAATATACAATTGAAATGTCGTACTTAATTAATCAAATATCTAAAGACTTTTGAACCTTCACCCCCTTATTAGCAGTTTGCCTTAAGTCGTTAGCAGATATATATTGTTTCTTCGATGGTGCCTGTGGTACACATTTAGGCACATGGTTTGTTGGTGTAACCTGTAGTAAACAAAAGACGCTTCTATCAAACATTGAATTACATATGAATAATTATATATATATATATATATATATATATATATATATATATATATATATATATAGGTTGAAAAAACACATGTACGTACCACCTCTTCAAAAATAACTTGATCCTTTGGCCATGCAACGAAACTACTTTCAACACTCTTAACTGTTTGTAACCCATTATTTGCTACGTCCGGTATGCATGCTGCATCAACTAACGATTCATCAATCGACACTTTGTAGCAATCACTTGGGAGTGGTCGGTTATGCATCACTTGCTTTCCATGAGACTGGTATACGGTACCCTTAGCAACAATATTTGTTTGCTTTATAATCCACAGTTTGCACTTAAGTGTCTACAAAAAAAGAATTTTTATGTGTATATCAGAAATTATTTAAACAAAAGAATAACAGGAAACATGTTTAAATACATACTGTTGGCAGTGCTTGTGTTAGAGACACATCTTGTTGCGATTGGGAATCCGGAGACCCGTTTCGTCGCCTCTTTTGCTTTGGCTTATTGGGTCCGACAGTTTTAGCAAGTTCCTATATGTATATATAAAACACGTTACATTATTTAAACAAAAGAGTAACAAGAAACATGTTGAAATACATACTGTTGGCAGTGGTTGTGCTGGAGATGACACATTTTGTAGCGATTGAGAATCTGGAGACCCGTTTCGTCGTGACTTAAGGTTCTGCTTAGGCCTGGCATTTTTAGCAGCAGGTTCCTATACGTATATATAAAACTCGGTACATTAGTCGATCATGTATGTGCAATTCAAAAATCAAAGGGCGATCTTTTATTACTATACTTACCATGGTTTCCGTTACCTTTTTAGAAGTTTCAAGGCCATTGGATTTCTCCTCAATTCCCGCATCTTTAGGACTTACAACACCAGTTGTCTGAGTGCCATTGGAGTCACCTGCAATATTGTCAATGGCCATTGGAGTCACCTGCAATATAAATTAAGAAATACAGTCACTCATCAGTTTATGTTCAATGCCTAGTATCATTAGCATCAGTGGTGTTAGCATTACAAAATGAAATTGTTAACAACATAAAAAAATGGCTTACAACTGAGGCTATTGGAGATGGTTGAGATGGCAGAGTTATATTCATCCCTTTATCATTCAACTGTTGCAGAATTTGAGCAAGCACTTTATTTGTTTGTTCCACCTCACCGGATAATTTATTGACCTGCACATCTTTTTCGGTCATCTCGGCGGACAATTTCTTGATCAATGTATCTTTTTCTTCACGCTCGCGTCTCTCATTATCCAGTTGAGTTTTAAGTAAGGCAACTTTTTCATCGGTTTCTTGTTTTCTTCGAGGAAGGCCAAAATACTCTTTGTATGTTACTGCACCTCCTACTCCTCTGGCATAACCACCCTTTTCCTTACCAAATACAACTGTCATGGCATCAGTGCCATCATCAAAATTGGAGGTTCCTTCCTTGATCTTGTCATCAGCTTCTTTCTGCACAAAAATTTCAATGAAAAGTATACTACTGCTAGCAGTTACTGCTGGTATACAAGCTACTACTGCTAGTACACAGTTAATGTTGCTGCTATATAATACTACTGCTAGTACACAGTTAATGTTGCTGCTAGTACGCAGTTAATGTTGCTGCTATACAAGCTACTACTGCTAGTACACAGTTAATGTTGCTGCTATATAATAATAGAATTAGCAGTCAAACTTACACGTTGATCTCCCTTTGATTTAATATCATCATTTGGGTATTCGCCGTCTTTGTTTACCCTTCCTTTCACCCACATTACATCACGGGGGGGTTCTTCATCCGCTTCAATCTCTTTATTTTGGATCTAATAAACATCAAATGCATACACATGTAAAGTTAAACCAAGATAAACGAAAATATGAGGATGCTTACACATGTACAGTTAAACCAAGATAATCGAAAATATGAGGGTATTCATGGAAATGTGCAAATTGGGCAATATAAACAGATTCATTTCTCATACTGATCGTCTCTCAATTGGTAAAACAAACATTGTGCAATCTTACCATTTTCTCTTTGACATAAGCATATCCACCTCGTCCCATTTTATGCTGATAAATATTTTGGGAACGCGTCATTTTACCTTTCTCATATTTCTCCTAAAAACACAAAATCATAAGGCGTTTAGATGCGGTAATGCTGCAAACTGAAAATAATAAAATGACATATACACTTAATTAAAGATGACTAATTAAAACCTTGTATGCTTCGGTGGTCGTGTATTTAACATACTTGACCCATTCTTCTGATTTCATTATTGTATTATACAACTCCGGCACTTCATTCAGTTTGGAAGGTGTATTTAGGTTGGGCAAAATGTAGTTGAATTTGAGCTTCCTTCTGTAATTCCTTAGCATTTTACCCAGACGAATCATTATCAATTTTCTGTATTTAACGTCAATAACAAAAAATTTCTGCAAAAATTAACACAATGTTGTTAATTAGTTGCACGTAATATAACTGCATACATAAACTTATGTAGTACTGGGTTACAAAATAGTATATATGTACCAAGATTTCATCCCATAGTTTATCTCTTGATTCTTTATTCACCTTCTTCCAGTGTAGAATCTTCACACCTATCTGCTCACGAGCCACATCTCCTAAAAAACTCACAAACGCTGCTCTGTTTTCCCCTGTTACCCTACCGAATGCATCGAAGGTTACCTTGAGCTTTATTGCACCAGGTCGGTCATGCTTCGCGCGAAACCTTACTAGCCTGGTTGAGCCCCTCTTAGCTAGTTTCCCTGCTATGTTGGTTACAGGCGCATCTGTATCTTCGTCATCAGAATACTTTTCGGATTCATACCCTAAGTCGTTATCTTCATGTACAATATGATCAGGAGGATCAACCACAGTTTCATTAGCAACAATGGGTTGAATTTCCATGACTGTTGAGCAACAAAGGGTAAAAGAAAATGATTATGGCTTAGCTTGGTGAGTAATGGTGATAGAAGATTTGATTTTTGTTTTTTCTTTGCAGTCTTTTTTTTAATTAGGAGAGAAAAGAGGCTATACACCAAGAATATGAATCGTTGTGATTCAAAAATTTTCGTTCCAAAAATTTGCCTCCAAGTTGTAATTTGAAAGTAACAATTGAATTATTTGAACATTTTGCCTTGGAACATGTTAAGTAAAGCAAAAACTTGAATAAATAAAAATTTTGGCTCCAAATGTTATATATCATTATCTTAATAATCTCAACTGTACCATACTGTGCAACCATCACATCAACAGTACAAACTACTACCCATTTAACAAACCAAAATACTTACATAATTACCAGTTATTTTACCCTTACTAATTAGATTTACAGAACACAAATTGCTACAATTTTTTTTTTTTTTTTTTTTTTTTTGAACATTGAACACTTTTTATTAATTAAGTACATACTCTACTGAAAACAAAAACCAGCAAGTTGCTGGGGAATACAGAAAGGAGAATATATATTTAAAACATAATAAAGTACATACATAAGGGAAAATCAGTATCCAAATTAAATGTGACAATTGTACCAAATAACATTTACAAAAAGCTGTTAATGTATATCCTACACCCCTAAACCATCTTAGTTTTGCCTTTCCCATGGCTGCTAATGGCTTGGATAGGTTCCACTTCCCAAGTTTCAGTACTTGCATCAGAATGTTGCTCTGGATAATACCAAGCAAGGAGGCCAGGAAGGATGTTGAGAGCACCGTCATTTGATTCTGAACTGCTTGAATCAGAAGAAATTTGTATGACATCTACAAATAACAACTGTTAGATCAGTTTTATTGATTCAAATGTTAAACTATATCACAATCAAAGAAAAACCTTTTGATGGTTTACCATTGCAGAAGAATCCATTGTACTGTGTTCTAGAATTTTGGTCAAGCACAAACAAGTCTGCTAGGTACTCTCATTACTGGCCAATCACAAACTAGGCACATTCCAATGCTCTCATTGATTTAGACCTCTCAGTGTACTCACAAACAGGCAACAAAAAATACTCAGACACAAAACACTTAATTAGACATAGCATAACAACCATTATAAAATACAAAACAACCCCATTTTACAATAGAATCGATCGGTGACAACCACTAACATCACCATTTATAGATCACAAGCCTGTTACTAATTATTGTACAATGAATCATCAACTGATATGTGAAAACATTAAAAAACATACCTTTGTTGTCATTTGGATTCATTGTTAGCGTGTTTTTGTTTGCCACGTCTGTCTTTCAAACTATTTCCATTAGCTAAATTAAAAGACACAGATGAAATGAAAGGTGGCCCAGGATCCTACTGTAACCCATGGGAATCCGCCGTGGGAATAAGAAGAATGTGTGTTTTGATTAGGGCTTAATGATTTTTGGGTGTGTTTACAATTGATCGAAAAAAGGGATTAATTGCCCCTTTAATTACCGGAAGATCAAGTGGTGGTTGGGTTTATAATTAAGGCGTGGCAATTGATATGTAAAAAAAAAAAAGTTAGTTAAAAGAAAATTAAAAATAAAATAAAATAAAATAAAATAATAATAATAATAATAATAATAATAATAATAATAATAATAATAATAATAATAATAATAATAATAATAATAATAATAATAATAATAATAATAATAATAATAAGCTTTTGTATACAGAAAGGGGTGGGAGCCCAACTTGTGTCTAGACTCCCATCCAACTTTATGTAAAATTCTATGAATCTATAATAAATTGAAAAAATTACACGGATGGTCCCTGTGGTTTACCCTGATTTCAAGTTTGGGTGCTATTTCAATTTAATTACGCCAGAGGTATCTAATTTGGCAAACGTTGCACAAGTTTGGTACCTATCTTGGATGGGCGTTAACTTTCTCTGTTAAATGTTTGCATCATTAGTCCCTCCGTTAGTTTTGTTTGCATCGTTAGTCCCTCCGTTAGTATTTTCGTCTGACTTTTAACTTTTTCGTCCGATTCTTTACGTTTTCGTCTGAATTTTTACGTTTTCGTCCGATTCTTTACGTTTTCGTCCGATTCTTTATGTTTTCGTCGGAGTTTTTACGTTTTCGTCCGAATTTTTACGTTTTCGTTCGAATTTTTGGTCCAAATTTTTACGTTTTCATCCGAATTTTTACGTTTTCGTCCGATTCTTTACGTTTTCGTCCAAATTTTTACTTTTTCGTCCGAATTCTTTACGTTTTCAACCGAATTTTTACGTTTTCGTCCGATTCTTTACGTTTTCGTCCAAATTTTTACGTTTTCGTTCGAATTTTTACGTTTTCGTCCGATTCTTTACATTTTCGTCCAAATTTTTACGTTTTCATCTGATTTTTTACGTTTTCGTCCAAATTTTTACGTTTTCATCCGAATTTTTATGTTTTCGTCCGATTCTTTACGTTTTCATCTGAATTTTTACATTTTCGTCCGATTCTTTACGTTTTCGTCCAAATTTTTACGTTTTCATCTGAATTTTTACGTTTTCGTCCGATTCTTTACGTTTTCGTCCAAATTTTTGCGTTTTCGTTCGAATTTTTACGTTTTCGTCCGATTCTTTACGTTTTCGTCCAAATTTTTACGTTTTCATCCGAATTTTTACGTTTTCATCCGATTCTTTACGTTTTCGTCCAAATTTTTATGTTTTCATCCGAATTTTTACGTTTTCGTCCGATTCTTTACGTTTTCGTCCAAATTTTTACGTTTTCATCCGAATTTTTTACGTTTTCGTCCGATTCTTTACGTTTTCGTCCAAATTTTTACGTTTTCTTCCGAATTTTTACGTTTTCGTCCAATTCTTTACGTTTTCGTTTGAATTTTTACGTTTTCGTCCAATTCTTTACGTTTTTGTTCGAATTTTTACGTTTTCGTCCGATTCTTTACGTTTTCGTCCAAATTTTTACGTTTTTGTCTGATTTTTTACGTAAAAATTCAAACGAAAACGTAAAAATTCGGATGAAAACTTAAAAATTTGGACGAAAACGTAAAGAATCGGACGAAAACATAAAAATTCGGTTGAAAACATAAAAATTTGGACGAAAACGTAAAGAATCGGACGAAAACGTAAAAATTCGGATGAAAACATAAAAATTTGGACGAAATTTAAAGAATCGGACGAAAACGTAAAAATTCGGATGAAAACGTAAAAAATTTGGACGAAAACGTAAAGAATCGGACGAAAACGTAAAAATTCGAACGAAAACGTAAAAATTTGGACGAAAACGTAAAGAATCGGACAAAAACGTAAAAATTCGGATGAAAACGTAAAAATTTGGACCAAAACGTAAAGAATCGGACGAAAACGTAAAAATTCGTATGAAAACGTAAAAATTTGGATGAAAACGTAAAAATTCGAACGAAAACGTAAAAATTCGGACGAAAACGTAAAAATTCCAACGAAAACATAAAGAATCGGACGAAAACGTAAAGAATCGGACGAAAACATAAAAATTCGGACGAAAACGTAAAAATTCCGACGAAAACATAAAGAATCGGACGAAAATGTAAAGAATCGGACGAAAACGTAAAAATTCAGACGAAAACGTAAAGAATCGGACGAAAAAGTTAAAAGTCAGACGAAAATACTAACGGAGGGACTAACGATGCAAACAAAACTAACGGAGGGACTAACGATGCAAACATTTAACGGAGAAAGTTAACGCCCATCCAAGATAGGTATCAAACTTGTGCAACGTTTGCGAAATTAGATACCTCTGGCGTAATTAAATTGAAATAGCACCCAAACTTGAAATCAGGGTAAACCGCAGGGACCATCTGTGTAATTTTTTCAAAATTCTATGAATCTATAATAAATTTAAAAAAAATAAAATAATAATAATATAAATAATAATAATAATAATAATAATAATAATAATAATAATAATAATAATAATAATAATAATAATAATAATAATAATAATAATAATAATAAAATAATAATAATAATAATAATAATAATAATAATAATAATAATAATAATAATAATAATAATAATAATAATAATAATAATAATAAGTTCAAAAAAAAAAATATATAAATAAATAAATAAAATCTAATGATTTTGACGTGGCAGTGAAAACCAACTATAGCCGGTAAATAGGGATGGCAACGGTTCGGGTTCGGGGGCGGGTTTTAGTGTACCTGTAACCGAACCTATTTATAATATACCCGTACCCGCCCCATATCCCACCGAATACCCGATTAATATTATCCATCGGTTTTTCGGGTTTCCCCGCGGGTATCAGTTATCCGTAGTTGAATATTATATGTACAAAATTGGCGGTATTAAGATTAAGTCACGCTAAAATCCACACGACAAAACAAAAGAAAATACTCTAATTACCCACTCCCAACAATAACTTAGCTTTAAACTTTAACACACTGCCACGTCAGCTTTAACACACTCACACCCTTAACTGAGCTTTTGTTATACACAAGATGTTTAACGAATGAGCCGAGATGATATATGGTTATACACGAGATGTTTACAGCGCGCCGAGATGATATGGTTGTACACGAGATGTTTAACGAATGAGCCGAGATGATATGGTTATACACGAGATTTTTAACGAATGAGCCGAGATGATATGTATAACTGTACATGATCAACACACCCAACAATAACTCACGCAACCTTTCGACCGTGTTTCATCATTTCTTAAAAGAGTTTCTAGACCGACCTTGATAGCTGGATGGTCTTGAGGCAACTCACGCAACCTTTCGACCTCTGGAGCACGATTATGCATCTGTAGCATAATACGAGTTATCTCACCTAGCAAATTGTTAATTAATCAATTTGAGTTCTTTTTCTTGTTCATTGCGTAATCGGGTGAGGATATATAGCCTTTTGCACCTCTGCTAGTTAATTCGTTAGCCACAGTGTTTGTGTTAAATAGGGATGGCAACGGTTCGGGTTCGGGGGCGGGTTTTAGTGTACCCGTAACCGAACCAGTTTATAATATACCCGTACCCGCCCCATATCCCACCGAATACCCGATTAATATTATCCATCGGTTTTTCGGGTTTCCCCGCGGGTATCAGTTATCCGTAGTTGAATATTATATGGACAAAATTGGCGGTATTAAGATTAAGTCACGCTAAAATCAACACGACAAAACAAAAGAAAATACTCTAATTAACCACTCCCAACAATAACTCAGCTTTAAACTTTAACACACTGCCACGTCAGCTTTAACACACTCACACCCTTAACTGAGCTTTTGTTATACACAAGATGTTTAACGAATGAGCCAAGATGATATATGGTTATACACGAGATGTTTACAACGCGCCGAGATGATATGGTTGTACACGAGATGTTTAACGAATGAGCCGAGATGATATGGTTATACACGAGATTTTTAACGAATGAGCCGAGATGATATGTATAACTGTACATGATCAACACACCCAACAATAACTCATGCAACCTTTCGACCGTGTTTCATCATTTCTTAAAAGTGTTTCTAGACCGACCCTGATAGCTGGATGGTCTTGAGGCAACTCACGCAACCTTTCGACCTCTGGAGCACGATTATGCATCCGTAGCATAATACGAGTTATCTCACCTAGCAAATTGTTAATTAATCAATTTGAGTTCTTTTTCTTGTTCATTGCGTAATCGGGTGAGGATATATAGCCTTTTGCACTTCTGCTAGTTAATTCATTAGCCACAGTGTTTGTGTTAAATAGGGATGGCAACGGTTCGGGTTCGGGGGCGGGTTTTAGTGTACCCGTAACCGAACCTGTTTATAATATACCCGTACCCGCCCCATATCCCACCGAATACTCGATTAATATTATCCATCGGTTTTTCGGGTTTCCCCGCGGGTATCAGTTATCCGTAGTTGAATATTATATGGACAAAATTGGCGGTATTAAGATTAAGTCACGCAAAAATCAACACGACAAAACAAAAGAAAATACTCTAACCACTCCCAACAATAACTCAGCTTTAAACTTTAACACACTGCCACGTCAGCTTTAACACACTCACACCCTTAACTGAGCTTTTGTTATACACAAGATGTTTAACGAATGAGCCAAGATGATATATGGTTATACACGAGATGTTTACAACGCGCCGAGATGATATGGTTGTACACGAGATGTTTAACGAATGAGCCGAGATGATATGGTTATACACGAGATTTTTAACGAATGAGCCGAGATGATATGTATAACTGTACATGATCAACACACCCAACAATAACTCATGCAACCTTTCGACCGTGTTTCATCATTTCTTAAAAGTGTTTCTAGACCGACCCTGATAGCTGGATGGTCTTGAGGCAACTCACGCAACCTTTCGACCTCTGGAGCACGATTATGCATCCGTAGCATAATACGAGTTATCTCACCTAGCAAATTGTTAATTAATCAATTTGAGTTCTTTTTCTTGTTCATTGCGTAATCGGGTGAGGATATATAGCCTTTTGCACTTCTGCTAGTTAATTCGTTAGCCACAGTGTTTGTGTTAAATAGGGATGGCAACGGTTCGGGTTCGGGGGCGGGTTTTAGTGTACCCGTGACCGAACCTGTTTATAATATACCCGTACCCGCCCCATATCCCACCGAATACTCGATTAATATTATCCATCGGTTTTTTCGGGTTTCCCCGCGGGTATCAGTTATCCGTAGTTGAATATTATATGGACAAAATTGGCGGTATTAAGATTAAGTCACACTAAAATCCACACGACAAAACAAAAGAAAATTCTCTAATTAACCACTCCCAACAATAACTCAGCTTTAAACTTTAACACACACTGCCACGTCAGCTTTAACACACTCACACCCTTAACTGAGCTTTTGTTATACACAAGATGTTTAACGAATGAGCCGAGATGATATATGGTTATACACGAGATGTTTACAGCGCGCCGAGATGATATGGTTGTACACGAGATGTTTAACGAATGAGCCGAGATGATATGGTTATACACGAGATTTTTAACGAATGAGCCGAGATGATATGTATAACTGTACATGATCAACACACCCAACAATAACTCACGCAACCTTTCGACCGTGTTTCATCATTTCTTAAAAGAGTTTCTAGACCGACCCTGATAGCTGGATGGTCTTGAGGCAACTCACGCAACCTTTCGACCTCTGGAGCACGATTATGCATCTGTAGCATAATACGAGTTATCTCACCTAGCAAATTGTTAATTAATCAATTTGAGTTCTTTTTCTTGTTCATTGCGTAATCGGGTGAGGATATATAGCCTTTTGCACCTCTGCTAGTTAATTCGTTAGCCACAGTGTTTGTGTTAAATAGGGATATGGCAACGGTTCGGGTTCGGGGCGGGTTTTAGTGTACCCGTAACCGAACCTGTTTATAATATACACAAGATGTTTAACGAATGAGCCGAGATGATATATGGTTATACACGAGATGTTTAACGAATGAGCCGAGATGATATGGTTGTATACGAGATGTTTAACGAATGAGCTGAGATGATATATGTATAATTGTACATGATCAACACACCCAACAATAACTAACTCAACCTTTCGACCCTGTTTCATCATTTCTTAAAAGAGTTTCTAGACCGACCCTGATAGACGAAGTGTTGTGAAAGTGGCTTTGATAGTGGAAAGCCGTTAAACTAGCCGTTGGAGGCCATTTTAAAAATCAGATTGAAAGTAAAAGTAACCTTACGAGTATTATTTAAATTCAAACGTAAAGTAACAGGACAACATATTAAGAGTATGTGTAGTGGTAAGAAGTGGAGAGTGGGGGGTTGTTTGACACGTGGCAGTCCTTTTCTTTTCTTTTTTGAATCACTAAATATTACATTTTTAATTAAACATTTAAAATAAAATAAAAAAGTTTCAGATTCAAAAAAAACGTGGGCGGGATATATTTCAAAAAAAGTGGCTGGGATATATTCTAATTTCAAATTTAAATTCAAATTTCAAATTCAAACACATTTTCAATGACTATAAATATACTTGCTTGGAGCATCAAATATCACACAAAAACACATTCAAAATCCAAACTATTCAGATTCAAAATGTCTTCCAGGAAAAACTTCGGGCAACAATTTCCATCTCCACCTCGCCAAAGGGATTTCGGGCAACAATTTCCATCTCTGCCTCGCCAAAGAGATTTTGGGCAACAATTCCCCAGTCCACCCCATGAACAAACCTTTCCGGTTTTCAGTCCACCCCATGAACAAACCTTTCCGGTTTTCAGCCCACCCCATGAATTTCCAACTCCACCGGTTAACAATCCACCACCGGGTAACTATCCACCACCGCCATGGTTAACAGAGGAACAAATCAGACAAGATGAAGCAGATATGCTAGTCTTCCTGGAAATTGAAGCACAAGAAAGAGAAGTGGAAGCTGCTCCTTTGGAGCAGCAAGCCAGGGAGTATGCAGAACGTAGGGTGAACTGGGAAAGTGGTTTTTTCCCACCTGAATCCTCTGAAGATGATGGTTGGCCAGATTCAGATGATAGCTTCTTTTAATTTCGTTCCTTGTTTACGTTTGTAATTTCGTTCGTTGTTTACGTTAATTGTTCGTTGTTTTTTCAAGTGGCTGTTTAATGTAGGTTCAATTTTATGTTTTAATGTATTCTATTTGATGTTTAATGTAGGTTCAATTTTACAAGTTTTATAAACTTTACATCTCAAACAACTACACATTCTCTAAAAAAATAAAAACAAATCAAAACTACACATTCTCAAATTACATTAAACATTAAGTTAAAACACAAATTACATTAAACATCATTAATATAGAAAATATCAATTACCCTAATGAAAAAGTCAATTAGTCAATCCAACACCGTACCAAACACACTTCTAAATCAACACACTAGCTAGTCAATCCAAACCAAACACAAACCGAATCCGATCAATATTATCCATCTAGTTAGTTTTGGCGCCTTTCGATGGTCCCTCTTCCCGCCTAAAGTATTGGGAACCGTTCGTATACCTCTCCAGCCTATTTATACAACTCCACATAGAAACCGTTCATAATTAACCGTTCATATACAACTCCTATTGATATTTTCATTAAAAAATAAATATCAAATTTCAATGGCTGAATCCTCTTCCACTCCTTCTTCCAACAGAAACAAACGCCCTAGGGATGATTCTCCTCCACCAATGCTTGCACATTATAGAATATGTGGCATAACCCAAAAAACTTGGGAGAAATGTACTGCTGGCGAGTGGGCTACTGAAAACACAATGCTAGGAATTTACAACAGGCGTATACATAGGTTGGAAGAAAGGAACAAAAAAGATTTGGAGGAAATTGCGGATCATCAGAAGATCATTGCGAAGCATCAGAAGACCATTGAGGAGTATCAGAAGGGCATTGACAAGAATAACCAAATAACTGAAGAATCAAGAAAGGAAATAGTTGAAATTTACAGATGGGTTCAAGCTAGTAAATATATGCCTTAATGTATCTTTTCTTTATATATTTTGCCTATATATGTAAATGTAAACTTATTTTCACTTGGTTTAATATATGAATGGAGTTATTATTACAAGTTTATGATATTTTAATGCACTTATTATCATTGTACTGCTAGGCAAAAAATTGTACTGCTAGCGAAACGTTGTACTGCTGGGTATCCGTTTTTACTTATAGGGTATAAATCCCCAATTGCGTCACACAATCAAATTCACGCACAGATTACTCTCTCTCTTCCACTCCCTAATCGAATTTTAATCATCATATTGCAAAACCCCCAAATCCAATCATAATGTCGAACCTAACTTTTACAAAACCTCATAATAATGTTGCCTTTTTAGAAAAATTCAGCAAGTCTGAAGATTTTACTGAGATCATTGATTTCCTTAATGCAAGCTATATTAAGTTTGCATTAACAGTAAAACCTACTATATATACTTCCAACATTATCCAGTTTTGGTCGTCTGCTAAGGTCAAAACTATTAATGGGGAAGCACAAATCCATGCCCTTGTAGATGGGCAAAGGATTATCATTACAGAGGCGTCTATTCGAAGAGATCTTCTCCTAGATGATGCTAACGGAGTTGAGAATCTTCCAAATCCTACAATCTTTGAAAAACTTTCACTGATGGGCTATGAGAGAAATACAGATGCTTTAAAGTTTGAAAAAGGTAATTTTTCTCCTCAGTGGAAATTCTTAATTCATACGGTCTTAGTGTGTCTAAGTCCAAAGACCACTGGGTGGAATGAATTTAGCAGTAATTTAGCTTCTGCTATAATTTGTTTGGCTAAAAATACTCAAAGATTTAATTTTTCAAAATTAATTTTTGATAGTATAGTTAAGAACTTGGCCGATATTTCTTCAGCTAAATGTTTTACATATCCAAGGTTTTTGCAACTCTTTTTTGACAACCAATTTAAAAACAAGAAAAGTCACAAAAATGTTTACCCCACTCCCTGTCTTACCAAAAAGGTTTTTGCTAATATGAGGAGGGCTGGAAAAGATTTTTCAGGGAGAGTGGCACCTTTGTTTCCAACAATGGTGGCACTAGCCCAAACCCAAATGGGTGAAGGTTCAGCAATCCCAGCTGGAACTGAGTCAGGTGAAGGTCCCAGTCACATGGAAACAATGGGGGGTTCGGATGTTCATCCTAGGGGTGAGACTGATTCAGGTGAAGGCCCCAGTCAAATGCAACTTTTGAATGAATTGAAGGATACCTGTACCAAGCTGTCTGCACAAATTGGTGATCTGCAAACAAAAGCTGATTCCCAAGATGGATTCATCAAAGCTCAAGGTGGGCAGATAAAGGCTTTGAAGAGAAGAGTTAGGTATTTGGAAGGAGTCAAAGGAGCAAGAATTCCCAAACAAAAGGTTAAATATTCTGAAGCTTCTAAGGATGCTCCCAAACAAGGGGGAATGAAGGCAAAGTTTCAGGGGAGGATAAAGAGGGTGAAAGTATTAGTGAAGAGAGTGAGCCAATGGAATTTTTAGTTGCTGATAACCAAGGGAATGAAGTGGTGATGGATAGTCGTTTGGGCAACGTTACAATTGTTGATATTGCTACTAGTGGTCCAGTTATTCCTGCTAGTGATCAACAGGGTAATGAAGCTGTTATGGATGCTACTAGTGATAAGGTTAGTGCAAAACCTAATATTGCTTGTGTTGCCAGTGATAAGGTTAGTGCTACTGAGACTGAAGTTAGTATTGCTGCTACTCAAGGTGATGATGATATGACTATGGCTCAAGTATTAACAAAGATTAGGAGTGCAAAACCTAAGGCAAAAGGAGTTGTCATTAGAGAGCCAGTATCAGTACCAAAAACACCATCAACAACTATTTCACCATCAGAAAAAGGCAAAGGTTTGTTGATTGATGAACCTAATAAGAAATTTAAGTTTCAGTCACCTAGTCAACAACAACAACAACCAATGATTACAGATGAATTTGAATTGACAAGACAAGTGGTAGCTGCTATTGAAGCTCAAGAAGCTGCTCAAGAAGTTGCTCAGATTCTTTCAGACAAGGAGTATGCAGAAAAAAAAATGCAGAGTTAACAGCTTCATGGTTTGAGGAAAGGGCACAGGTTGAAGCTGATTTTGATGCAAAAACGAAGAAGTTTGCTGCACAAAAATATGCAGCTAAGAAGAACAAGCCACCCACTCCAAAACAAAGAAGAGATCTCATGTGCAGGTATTTGAAGAATGTGGCCAGATGGAAACTAAAGGATTTGAAATTCTTGGATGATAAAAGAATTCAAGAATTATATGAAATTGCCAAGAGAAACAATGAACTCTTCTTGAATGCTGAGGTGGTGAAGGGCAGCGAAGAAAAGAAAGAAGAGAAAACAAGTTCAAAGAGAGCAGGTGAACAGTTGGAAAGAGAAAGCAGTAAAAAGAGAAAACAAGAACAAACTGAGCAAGTTGTTGCTAAAGAACAAATGCAAGCTCACACTGAACTTGCAGATGTCTGTGTAGGAGAAGCCATGGATGCACAACCTTTAAGTGTCACACAACCCATTGTTGATTATAAGTCTGGATCTCATGGGGAAACAGTTTATTACGATATTAAGAGGCATGATGGTTCTTCTACAAGGTTTGTAAGCTTTCGTCACATGGTTCATAATTTTGATAGACGAGATCTGATAGCTCTATGGAAATTACTGTACAGAAGATTTCGTACTAAGACACCAGAACAAGCTTATGATAGAGAAGTCTGGAATTACTTGAAGGTAATGTTTGCACCAAATCCTGAGGATGAATGTTGGAGAAGACTAACGCACAATACTGTTAAAGAATGGAAAATATTTCAACAATGTGGAGTACATGCTTTAACTGTAAATGATATGGTGATCTACATGCTTGTAGAAAAGGATTACCCTTTAAAGTTTCACAAAGACATTCTACATCAGATGTTGCGTGGGAAGAAAATACTCAAGCTTCAGCTTCCTCAGTATGATGACACGGCATAGGAACTGCTCAAGAAGATGGAACAGTATCTAGGACCCAAGGACAAGAAATAGAATTAGACTGCTAGAGTTAGATTTTAGAATGCTTGAATGTATATAGTTATTGTACTGCTAATGAAATAACATATTAATTATACAACATATCAGTTAAATTACATTTACACTGAAAGACAACATAGCATTTCTTGCAGGTGATTTGGTTAATTGACTAGTAAGTGAATCACTTGGTTTATGAGTTGGAGGCTCTTCATTAGGTGTTTGACTTGCAGATTCTTCACTTGGTTTTTGAGTTGCAGGTTCCTCACTTGGTGCTTGACTTGGGCATACTCCACTTGCTGTTTGAGTTGCAGTTTGTTTACTTTCTTCATCACCACTGCCCAAGTAAGCACCAACTCTTGTAGATGCATTAATATGTAAGCCAATTACATATCCACTACTATCTGTTGTAGTTGTCTTTTCCCTTGTAACACCACCTCTACCAGTATAATTAGATGGGGTTCCCCTTCTTTCAAGGCACACTGGAGAAACATACCACCTGAAATCCGTATAAGGGGGACGCCGTGCAAAAAAGGTCAATACAACCTTGTTTTTACTTTCAACCCAACAGTTAGTGCAGACCATTTGACAACCAACTCACTTTACCCTTCACAAAAGGAAACCTACTTTATGGATAAACTAGGCTGCTTCACTGATAAATTCCCAAACATTCCTTCAATTACCTAACAAAGGCCTATTGGATTATAGGCCTTTGTTAGGTAATTGAAGGACCATTTGACAACCATTTTATGCATCCATGGGTGAAAATTAAAGCAATTGATATGATAAAGAGTTGATGATAACTGGGGTATTATATAATGCAGGAAAAAAATTGATACAATTAATGTGGTTGTTGAACAACTAGCTAATAGGATTAGAAGACAACATAAATGCTTACAATGGAGTTAAAACATTGAGATTTTGAAATTTTTGACTATAGTCACATGAATATTTCAAGTGTGACTATTTTCAATGTATTGGTCACATATAATACCCTTATAATGTGGCCATAAACATAATTTAGACACACATTTGTGGTATGGTGTGACTATTGTATAGCCTATAGTCACATGATTGTGCTACAATTAAATGTGACCATACACATTAGGAATTGGCAGGCAAACACACACTTAACTTTAGACACACATATTAACTTACGTGACCATTTGTATCGAATTTGGTCACACTTAATCATGTATGCCTATGGTTTAGTGTGACCATATATGACATTTGGTCACACTGTTCAAGTGTGTGGCTAAATTTTCAGCAAAAACTAGCAGTCACGTTTAAATAATGTGTGACAAACTTGAGTATATGATTTAGCCACATACACAATTACTTCGTGTGACCATATATGGATTTTGGTCACACTTTACAATTGCGTGACATATATTTGTCACGTATGTATATATATAGTGTGACTAATGTTTCAACCGTATTTGTATCCGTCACACGTCTCAAATTATAAGTGACTAAAAAATCAAAATTTTTTTACCAGATACGTATAGTCACAAAAATATTCAAATGTGTGGCTGTAGCATCAGATGTAATTCCGAAATGGTCACATAAGTCGGATCAAGTGTGGCTGTTTATTTTATTCTGGTACATTTAGTCACACAAAAAGGCGACTGTGTGGCTATTCGAAAAACAGCATGTGTGACTAAATCCGATTTTTGTACTAGTGAAGGTACTGTCAGTGTTACGGTGTAATAGGCAACTGATTCCTGATAGTACGTGTTATTGTCTCTATTGCTATAAAAGCCGTAGGACTCGGGATTTGGCAAAATATATAATGAATAATAATCCAAAGCCAATAATAATAATCCAAAGCCGATAAAAGTTTTCTGTTTCCTGACGGTTCACTCCCGTTGACTCAGACTTCAAAAAGGCAGAGGAAAAATATTCAAGGTCAAAATAAGACTCCCGATTCTTGACGGTTCGCTACTGTTGTCTAGGTTGTTTAAAATGCCAAGGATCAATAAATGTGCTAAATAAATGTTAATAATGCCAAATTTCGACTCCGGGGGTATCCTAATAAAAGCTTTTGTATCTGGACTCGTAGATGAGTTGTTTCGGTCGTTTATAAAAGGGATATCCTCAAAATCGTGTTAAATCAGAGACCTTGATGTGGACCTCATTTTTGTATGCAACGGTTTTCGAGGGAAGGTTTGGAAACTACTTAGCGTCTAAACTAGGTATCTTTATCGGACTAAAAATTATCGAAACGAGAATATGAAGAAATTCATTTCTCACCAAAAATAAAATAAATAGAGGAAAAATAGGAATTTGGGAACAAGAAGTAGTACACAATTAGCTTTTATGGCTAGTGTTGGCAATCTAACTTGTAAATAACAATGATTTCGTTGTTAAGCTTAGCATAGGGACTCGTGAAAAATCAGGGACGACGAATTTTATCCGTATGGTCACTTCTTTATGAGTCGTGTTTCCTACTCCGTGATCCTAAAAGTTATAGTGAGATAATGAAAGTCAACAAACCGTCACATGAAAATGAGAAACATATAAAAATAGAATAAAGTGTGAATAAATGGAAAAACGGGAAGTTTTTAAAACTTTTGATTTCTTAATCTCTTTTGAATATCTTGCTAATTCTCAAAGTTAGTAAAAAGAGATTCAAAATTTTTGGATTCAAAAACGTATTTTTATGACATTGCGTGAGGACACGACAATACCTTAGTCTGGGGGATTTTGGTATGTGTGTAAACACATACCTTTTCTTGACCAAATTAAGACCAAAATGACCAAAAACTTATCTATAAATGCCAAATATATGTGCTTTTGTGTTTGTGATTGTGCAGGAACGGATATCAAAAAAGAGGACAAAAATCAATGGGAAACCGGCAAACACGAGCACGAGAAATGAAAAGAGTTCAAAAGCCGAAGCCCGGGAAGAAATTCTACTTTTGGATCATTTTTCATCAACCCTTAACCCAAAAATACCAAAACCAAACCATAAACCAAAAATTATTTCATCAAAAGTCCCTAACATAGTTTTGCATTTTTAGTCCAAAAATTGCAAAACTAGTCCTAAACCTAAACAAGCCAAATCATATAATAAAATCTATTATTGGATCAATTTCCCAAAGCCCACTTACCAAGCCCATCCTTTTAAAATAACTTTACCCGGATCCCATCTAAATAACTTAACCCGAAGTCAAACAAATACCCACTAGTCAAACCCTTCCAAACCGCCATTTTTACACCATTGTTACTATTCACCCATCCCTTCCAAAGTTACCCTGCACCCCTTTCTAACCCATACTAAAAATGACTTCTAGAAGCACTGACACCAAGGGAATGCCACATAGGACGATTGAAGGCCTCTGATTGGTTGTGACACATCATTTAATGATCCAAGGGCTTCTATTGATAGATTGGTCATCAAGGGTTGATCAAGGGCAGATATTAAGGATCGAGAAGCTTCCAATGGAACCCTAGAGCTCACCCCAGCTGCCTATAAATAGCCCTATTCACTCACAAATGGAGGTGTTAGATTGTTAGGTTTAGCTTTTAGGGTTAGAATTTTAGGGTTAATTTAGGTTAAATTAGGTCGAATTTATATTTAAGTAATTTCATTAGTGTAATTTAGTTTCTAAAATAGTTGTAATCATTTTCTAAGTTGTATTCAGAGTTTGGTTTTAATAAAATAGAATTTTACATTATAATTCGAATTCAAGTTTGTTCTTCTATGGTCCAAATTAGTTTAATAAGCTTCGTTTTATGTTTCTACAAGTTGTTATAAGATTGAAATTGCTTTTGTGAAAGTTTTATTGTTCTTAAACCTGTTTTTTAAATCTTAAAAAGTCAAGGTTAGTCAACTTAGCTTATCGCTTATTCTCAGTGCTTATTTTCTGCTTATTTTCACTTATTCATACTTAGGGTAGTTAGAGTTACTTCGGTCTTCCATAGCTTAGCGTAAAATGGTCTATTTCACTTTTAAATACAAAAATAGCTAGTGTAAGGGGTGTTTGGATCAGTAGCTTAAATGGGTCAAGCGGGTCAGTACTGTTCATGTGCATGATGGCAACTTTTAAATCTAGCTTAATGTTACTTATATAATCTGTTTTCAAGCTGTTTGTAGTTATTTTGAAGCATTTGGAGATTCCTAGTTAGCTAGTATAACCTTAGAGATGGCACTGTTCTGATAAGTTTTTTATAAGCTTATGCTTAATAAGCCCTTATTATTGGTATTTCTAGGATCATTATAGTCTAAAATAAGTAGTGATTAAATCCCTGTATGCCTTAGTTCAAAACATAGCACAATGCAGTCCAAATTAGATAATAGCATATTGCACTTTTAGATTTCCCATTTTCATCCTTTATTTGTTTATTTTTAATTTCCTAGATATAAGTTGTTATAAGCTAAATTGTGGCATAGTCATAGTTGGATTGCTTATCTAGTTGTTTATAATTTTTTTAGATTTTTAGAATAAGCTTTTCACAGCTTTTTAGAGGCTTGAAAAAGCCTGTTTCTCCCCTGCACCATAGTGTATCAGCAGACCCTTTGGCTTAATTTAGATAATCTCAGTGCTTATTGCTTGTTATTTATGGCTTATTCTCATTTTGATGTTATACTTAGATCACATTTTGCTTAAACTCGGCTTATTTCAGTTTCCATAACTTGTTAATAGCTTAATCAGCCTTTTTCCTATTTAGCCTTTAGCTTATTCCCTTTTAATGCCAATTGTTCTCATTCATTTGCTTATTCTGGCTTACTTATTGGTTTTCAAAAATAGTTTCATTTATAAAAAGTGCTTATTCATTTGTGCTTAATAGGTTTTTTAAAGGAAAAAAAATAGTTTAAAAAAATGCAAGACTAGAGATTCGAACCCTGGTCTGCACACTCACGACACACAGCCTTAACCATTACGCCCTTGGGTCTTTTCTGGTTAAGGTATGCATCATTTATTTCTTATACTAGTTTTCCATTTTAGCTTATCTTAACTGTTTTGCTTATTACTGCTTATTAGGAACTGTTTATTCTTCCATTTTATTTTTCTTACCTTTATTATAGCTTAAAGTAGTTTCTATAAAAAAGACCCATATTTTTCTAAACAGTTTTAATATTTTTAAACATTTAATTAGTTTAAATTAGCTTTTAATTCATAGAAAATTAAATAAAAGTCAAAAAAATAAAATTCTTTTTTCTAAAATTTTCTTTTGTTAATTAGGACTTAGGAAAATTAAATTTGCATTTCTAGGGTTAGTATTCCATTATTTTCACTTTTATTCTCGGGATTAACACGAGAATTTGCGTTATTAGTTTTTCTTTTACGATTTCACTTATGTTTGCCTTAGATTAGCCTTTCCCTTGCCTTAGTAATTGTTTTTAGTTAATATTTCATTAATTTAGTTTAAAAACCACAAATCTCACTTTTATTCACCATTCACTACACGTGTCACGAACCCGATATCACAAATTCCATTCATCCTTCGACGGGAAAAATGACCCGGGTTACACATATTGTGTAACACCCCCAACTCGGATTAAGGCAGCGGGACTGAGTTAGAGGTATTACTCGAGGGGTAGTGAGTCAAAATTATAGATAACAACCTCATAAAGAGACGTTTTAAATAAAACACCAAATTATATTACAAAGATAAATCCTTAGAGTTCCAAGGACTCTTAACACGTAACAGCGGAAATAAAATAGTTTTGCAGCAGAAGTTTAAGTAGTTGCAGCGGAAAATAAAACTAGTTTGCAGGGGAAAATAAAACATGGTCCCGTAGATAGCCATCTTGATCCTTCAGCCCTTTCCCTCATGCACTCTTCATACTTCAAGTACCTGAGATAACATGCTAAAAAGTCAACACAAAGGTTGAGTGTAATCCATAGGTTTAGAAAAATATAGTTGAGCACAAGAAATTTTAATCGGGAAGCTTCCATATTCAATCAGGATACCTTTCATTTATTTTGCTAAGCTCATGACACTCAAACGTTAACCGGCACCAGAACTCCTGGTGTAAATAAATAACAACCGCGGAATTTCATAATCATAATATTTGCCCTCCTGTAGGTATCTTGCCAAATACATAGGTATTTGAGTACAGTACACCCGTGTTGCCTCCCAGGTCAACAGGGGTGGGACAGTCAATCATATAGGCCTATATACTATAATCGCGCTCACCCTTAGGTGATTAATGGTTCATGATTCGAGGGACTTGCTTTTGGCAAGGAAGGTACTTAGCATAAATATATAGCGTCAATCAGGATATAGCATAGAATAAACAATTGTGCTCAGAAAAATATTAAGTAGCATGTATCTCCCCCACGGGGTTTAAAAACATTTAAAGATGTACAAGTGGGGCTATGAATCACACCTGAGTAGAATAGCTTTCGGTTAATGCTCAAAATGTAGATCAGTGAATAGCTCTGGACTCGTGACCTGAATCAACATGATTCGGTTAGATTATAATCGGCATTTTGGTTTCGATAAAGAAATGATGAGTGTGGAAGAATATCCAAGTGAAATAGGATCGAGATAGTTGTATATGTGTTACGTGGTTGGAAATAACTTAACGTGTCGTTATTGTTCTTATAAGCATAAGTATTCTATACTTATTCGAAGGTTTTCAAAGTAGAGGGACTAGAAAGGTAATTATTAGAAACAAGTTATAAGAGATTTTTACCTTTCACTCTTTAGGGTTTCTCATGTTGACAAAATGTATCCTTGTACTTTCATAACTTGACAACTTTTACCCTTTAACTTTGGTCAAATGACAGTTTATACCCTCAAGTTTCAAAATTGACAAAATCAGTCCCTGGGTTTCCATTTGGTTACAACATCAGTCCTTGTTTCAAAATAAGTTTCACTTTGGCAATAAATACCCTCAAAATATTTTTAGTTTACAAATTAAGTCCTTGATTAAAGTTCATTATATATCGGGTTTTGGGCAACCTTTGGAAATTAATTTCCGCTTAATGGCTTGATGGTTTTTCGGTTTTCTTGTTTCTAATTAGAGCCTGCTGAGGGGTCTAAAGGTGGGTTCAAGTTTGAGAGTCTCAGCTCGAATAACGAAGTTGTAATTAATGTTGGAAGTTGGGGGGTTGAGTCGAATGAAAAAGAAGTAAAATCAAGTTTTCAAAATCTGAATATATATGGCGCTAGGGCAGAATTCAAGGGCAGTTTGTGGATTCAATACTGGATGTTTTTACGAGATTTTTAATGATTTAAGAAGTCAGTTGGGTGGCCTTTGATAATACAAAAATTCAGAATTTTAGAAGTCCAAATGAGGGTCGAAACTGGGGCTGAAAGTTGAGGGTTCGCTGAGTACAATCGCATGAAATAACAAAGTGTTTTTCCAGTTGTGTTGTCGCTACAAGTCGAATTTTACAAGCAGATTGTGGGTTCGATATTAGATCATTTTAAGTGCTTCTTGTTTCAAATGAAAGTTTGCTGGGTGGTTATCACTCTGGAAGAAGATTTGGATTTCCAAGGTCTTATTTGAGGTTCGAACCAGAGACCCAAAGTAGGGTATACGCTGAGAAAAGTCTTCACATGAAATAACAAAAAAAATAAGATTTTTGATTAGCGATAGAACCAGAAAAGAATGCACATATTGCGAACGTTATACTTGATCTTTTTGTAAGGTTTTTGTTGCTAAAGATAGCTTGTTAAGTCGACCTTGATATGGCAAAAACTTAGAAATTTAACATGGTCGTTTTGAGGTCGGTTCAAAGGCTTAAAGTGGGGCTTTGGGGTTATTCTCATTAGCGACTTAGAAAAACAATATATGAAGAACAAAAATCTGTTTTTGGGTTTAACCTTCTAGGTTATAATCTGATGTTTTTAACATTTTTAAGAGGGTGTACGAGGAAAAGAAAAATATATATAGTAGGGACTTACGAGAAGTAATTGTTGGTGTTATTAGTTGTAGAGTTCCCAGAAAGGGTAAAGATAATCAATCAAGGTACCGGATATTCACTTGAAGTCGTGTTATCACTTTCCAATAGAAACTATTCGACCCTATGCCTGGGTTGCACGAATATCTCTATGGGATAAAACCAAGTGATGTTCTTGTTCTAGGCACAGATCAAGAACCGATCGTATTTAGTGTTTAGGGTTTTCTGTCGTGTCATTCATGCTATGTGATGATCTCTATTTATAATCGAGACCTCAAATCCCTAGCCCATGGAATTATGTATAATTAACGGCCCATTAATTATACCATAATAGTTTCCATAATAGTAGGAATCAGTGGTTATCATACGATCAGCAGGAACAAGCTTACCAGCAGGAACCATAAGGCTATCAGCAGGAACAAGCTCACCCGCAGAAACAAGCTTACCAGCAGGAACCATAAGGCTACCAGCAGGAACAGCTTAAACTACCAGCAGGAACACTACTACAGCAGTATCATTACTGCTGGTAGATACTCTGCATAACCACTATTGAGTCAGGGTAATCATTGACCTAATGGGTGTACACTCCGTACCTCCAAACCAATTACCAGGTGTGAATATAATTAATCCCTCAAGTGCACTAAATTTTCCAACAATCCTCCCCAAATTTAGTTAACTTCCTTTGCATGAAAAAATAAACACAAAACAAAACATATGCATAAATGAAAATATCTTGATGATTGAATTCTCATCTTAGTACATTACACGTTCAAATATTCGAGAATTAGGGTGTTCTAAGAATTGAACCCTTCAATCCATTTGAATACCTGATGATAAAATACACATACATTTTCAAACACTAAAATACTCCTGACACTATACAAGCCATGTGTCCATATCCAATTTATAAATGTTATAAAAGCTAAAAGTCCAAAAGCTTCCTGAAGCGGCAAAACTTCAACATTTACATAGGTGGTTCATCTTTTAATCATGCTCCTGCTCAGCACTTTTTCAAAGAAAATCAACCATTAAGAAGGGAAGACTTCATCCTCCTTTCCAGCAGGTCTGAGCACAACCTTGGGATGTAAATAAAACATGTGCTCCAGTCCACTAAATGATCAGATTTCCACATTGAACTCAGCTCCAAAGTTTCCTCAGGAGGGAGTTGGGTGTCTTAGCATTCAGTGACTAAATAGGACTTAAACCCATCCCTTTTGCAGACTGTAAAACCAAGTCTCTAGCCAAACCCTTCGTCAAATGATCAGCTAAGTTTTGTTGAGATCTAACAAACTCTATAGATACCACCCCATTCATGATAAGCTCACGAATCATGCTATGCCTGACACCTAAGTGTCTAGACTTCCCATTGTACATTTGGCTATAAGCCTTTGCCAATGAAGCAGCACTATCACAACGGATAGAAATAGGTGCTATAGGTTTAGGCCACAATGGAATCTCAAGAAGCAAGTTTCTCAACCATTCAGCTTCTTTACCAGCAGCAGCTAAGGCCACAAATTCAGATTCCATGGTTGAACTGGTAATGCAAGTTTGCTTCTTGGATGCCCAAGAAATTGCACCTCCACCAAGTAGGAATACCCAGCCACTAGTAGACGAATTGTCCTCAGTGTTACTGATCTAACTTGCATCAGTGTATCCTTCTAACACAGAAGGATAACCAGTATATGAAAGACTATAATCCATAGTTTTCTTCAAATACTTAAGTACCCTCTGAATTGCTTGCCAATGATGAGCACTAGGATTACTAGTATATCTGCTCAATTTTCCCACAGCAAATGCAATGTCAGGTCTAGTACAAGTCATGGCATACATTAAACAGCCAATTACCCTAGAATACTCATGTTGAGATACAGCTTTGCCTTTATTGGGCATGAGCTTCTCACTTGTATCCATAGGAGTACTCACAGGAGTACAATCAAAGTAATTAAATTTCCTCAACACCTTCTCAATGTAATGAGACTGAGAGATAGAAATTTTGTTACTTTCATGTTTAATCCTTATACCAAGGATAACATCAGCCTCCCCCATATCCTTCATGGAGAACCTTGATGACAAAAATTCCTTTGTTAGGTCCACTTGACTTTGGTCAGTGCCAAAGATCAACATGTCATCAACATATAGACAAATGATGACTCCTTTACCAGATTCATCAAATTTGCTATATACACATTTGTCAGACTGGTTGAGAGAATAACCACTAGACAAAATCACTTCATCAAACTTTTGATGCCATTGCTTAGGTGCCTGTTTTAGTCCATATAAGGAATTAATCAGTTTGCACACCTTCTTTTCATTGCCATGCATGATGAAGCCTTGAGGTTGGTTCATATAAACCTCCTCATCCAATTCACCATTCAAGAATGCTGTCTTCACATCCATCTGATGAATAATCAGATTGTGAATTGATGCCAAGGCAATCAGCAATCTTATGGTACTGATACGAGCCACTAGGGCATAAGTATCAAAGCAGTCTATTCCTGACTTTTGTTTAAAGCCCTGAATGACTAATCTAGCCTTGAACTTTTCAACAGTTCCATCTACCTTCATTTTCTTCTTGAAAATCCACTTGCAGCCTAGAGGCTTGCAACCAGGTGGTAGATCAGCCAACACCCAAGTGTTGTTGCCCATGATGGAATCCATTTCATCATTTATTGCTTCTTTCCAGAAAGCAACATCCTGGGACTTCATTACTTCATCAAATGTTTTAGGATCATCCTCAACATTAAAGCAATAGGAGTGTTGGTCAGAGACCTCATCCCTTGTTCCTTCAATCAAGTACAATTGAAATTCAGGTCCAAAGGTTTTTGGAGTCCTAACCCTTGTGCTCCTTCTGAGCTCAGGTTCAGGTTGTTGTTCCACAACCTCATCAGGAACCTCATCTAAGGTTTCTGATATACCAACATCATTGGTTCCATTAGGAATCCTCTGACTTGGTCTAGGGACTGAAGAGAATCTATTCTCATCAAAATTTGCATCCCTTGATTCTATTATTGAGTTAATGGAAATAGAATCATTAGGTTCAATAACATAGAACCTATAAGCCTTGGAATGCTCAGCATATCCAACAAAGATGCACTCAATGCCTCTTTCACCCAAAGTTTTCAACTTTGGATCAGGGAGTCTTACAACAGCCCTACAACCCCAAACCTTGAGATAATTCAAGTTTGGTTTCCTTTTAGTCCAGAGTTCATAAGGGGTTGTTTTGTTCCTTTTGTTGGGAACCCTATTTAGCAAATAGCAAGCTGTCAACATAGCTTCACCCCAGAACCCTTGACTCAGCCCAGAATAGGACAACATGGAATTAACCATCTCCTTTAGCACTCGGTTTTTCCTTTCAGAAATTCCATTTTGCTGAGGAGTATAGGGGGGCAGTCATTTCATGGATTATACCAACAGACTGAAAATACTGAGTATCCATGTACTCACCTCCCCTATCAGTCCTTAATCTTTTAATCAGGGACTCTTGTTGCAATTCAACTTCAGTCTTAAATACTTTAAATTTATCTAATGCTTCATCCTTAGTATGTAATAGGTAAACATAACAATACCTAGAAGCATCATCAATAAAAGTCACAAAGTATTTCTTATTCCCCAAAGAGGGAGTAGCATGTAAATACATAAGTCACTATGTATAAGTTCCAACACATTAGATAGTCTCACGTTTTACATCTTTAAATGGTTTCTTAGTTATCTTGTTCATCATACAAGTATTACACCTTTTAGTGTCCATGTCAAATGCTGGGATTAACCCATCCTTAGACATATCTTGCATTCGTTTAAAATGCACATGGCCAAGTCTAGCATGCCATAGGGTTGAATCAAATAAACTAGATGTAGACATAAAAGCAGAATCAACCACATCATGAACAATATTAAGTCTAAACATGAGATTACATAAATAACCAAAACCAATAAATACACCATTTTTAGACAAAACAAATTTATTAGATTCAATTACTTGTTTATAACCACAATTATTCAAAATACTACTAGAAACCAAGTTTTTCCTAATATCAGGAACATGTAAAACATTTAATAAAGTAACAATCTTTCCAGAACTAAACTTCAACTCGACACTTCCTCTTCCATGCACCAGGGCTGTTGACTCATTTCCCATATGAAGAATAGAACCATCATTCACTGACTCGTAGGTCTTGAACCAGCTTCTATCTTTACACACATGGATTGTTGCTCCAGATTCAACCCACCACGCAACATCATCATCCTGCACAAAGAACAATTCAGATATATATGTAACATAATAAATCCAAAAAAGACTTATTAAATATATTCTGACCTTTCAGGGAATTGGGGTTACCATTCCCAGATCCACTTGTGCCTGATCCATTGGCTTTATTGCCAACCTTCCCACCTTTACAGTCCTACCACACTTCCAACAAGTAGCCTTAGACTTCTTGTTAGGATCAGTTTTGGTGTTATCCTGATGCTTACGCTTACCCTTATTGTCATTGTACCTGGAGGAGTTGTTATACTCCACCATATTGACAACTGATGGACCAGCAGCAGTGCTGCTCTTTGGCTTGTCACTTTCATGCGATTTGAGTGATTCCTCAATTCGCAAATGACTGCCCAACTCAATTAGAGTTAATTCCTCCTTCTTATGCTTAATCATATGCTTGAAATCTTTCCAAGAAGGAGGTAGCTTATCGATGATACAAGAGACTGAAATAGCCTAATCCATGTTCATCTTGTGTTGAGTGAAACGACCAAGTATACTAAGAAGTTCATTGTATTGATCCATGACAGGTCTGGAATCGACCATTTTGTAATTGTTAAAATTACTTACAAGGAATTTCTTACTTGATGCATCCTCAGCCATATATTTGGCTTCCAAGGAATCCCACAGTTCTAAAGAAGATTCAACATTCTGATATATGTCAAATAAAGTATCAGATATACCATTGAGGATTAAACCTCTGCAGACATAGTCATCATTCTCCCACTTGCTTCTGGCCCTTATCTGCTCCATAGTTGCATCATTCCCATGATCAGCAGGAATGGGTGTGGTCAGAACATACGCCACATTCATGCTAGTCAACAAGAACTTCATCTTCTTCTGCCATCTTCTGAAATCGACACCTTCAAACTTTTCCAACTTGGAAAAGTTAGCCGCCATATGTCTCATAGCAGTAGCCATTGATTATCACAGGAATAGTTTCTATTGATTGTTGGTGTTATTGGTTGTAGAGTTCCCAGAAAGGGTAAAGATAATCAATCAAGGTACCGGATATTCACTTGAAGTCGTGTTATCACTTTCCAATAGAAACTATTCGACCCTATGCCTGGGTTGCACGAATATCTCTATGGGATAAAACCAAGTGATGTTCTTGTTCTAGGCACAGATCAAGAACCGATCGTATTTAGTGTTTAGGGTTTTCTGTCGTGTCATTCATGCCATGTGATGATCTCTATTTATAATCGAGACATACTCAAAACCCTAGCCCATGGAATTATGTATAATTAACGGCCCATTAATTATACCATAATAGTTTCCATAATAGTAGGAATCAGTGGTTATCATACGATCAGCAGGAACAAGCTTACCAGCAGGAACCATAAGGCTATCAGCAGGAACAAGCTCACCCGCAGAAACAAGCTTACCAGCAGGAACCATAAGGCTACCAGCAGGAACAACTTAAACTACCAGCAGGAACACTACTACAGCAGTATCATTACTGCTGGTAGAAACTCTGCATAACCACTATTGAGTCAGGGTAATCATTGACCTGATGGGTGTACACTCCGTACCTCCAAACCCATTACCAGGTGTGAATATAATTAATCCCTCAAGTGCACTAAATTTTCCAACAGTAATGATATAAAAACCATTTTGAGACTCTTCGACTAGACAACCCTACGTGTATAACAAGATCGAATGGCTTGGATACTTGAAAACTTCTCCTCCTTCCTCCTTGGCTTTGACAGTGAGCAGTGGAGTGGAATTAGTTCGATGGTTAGATGTCTACGTGACAAAATACAAGAGAAAAAATACCAAGTCTTACCAATAATTTGAATAAGAAAAATTGAGATGAGTGTAACAAACTGATAATGCAACTTGACTGGTATTTTAGGCTTGATCTCTTGAGTAATACTTGCTTGGTTCGACTGGAATAATCAAATGAGGAGTATTATCTTTTGTTGATCGAGAGAGTTGTGTATGAATGTTAGTGAAGTGAATGAGTAAGAGAGTAGTAACATGAAAACAAGTGAGATCAAGTAGCTTTTAGGGACAAGCGTGGGTATCTTGCATGGAATCTACAACACAAGGTTATGGTTCATTGCCTTTGATTATTCAAAAGCTGGTCATAGAATGTAGTATAACATGTGTATTTGCTAGTAGCTTGAAACGTGTGAGTGAGGAGATTTAATATAACTATTCTTAAGTTGTGTAAAGTTGTGTTGAAGTAAATGAGTAGGACTTTTATAACTTAGCTGTGTATAGTGGGATTTATATAATATGTAACATATAATTTTGCCATTAAGTAGTACAGAAGTGTATTAGTGTATTTAAACTTGTGATGTTCGGTTATAACAGGAATCAAGGAGGGAAAAATGCACTAAATCAAGTATAATAGGTGTTGCAAAAGCTTGAGGTTATTAAAAGTGTATGATGAATCTTAATTAAGGGTAGGTTTATATGTGTTAGTGTAAAATAAATAAGAAGTAAGGGTGATACATATATATGTAAAGTGGAATGTTAATAAAAGTGTAAGATAAAAAAATATATATATATATAATGTATTGTAAGGTTAGATAATGACGTAAAAAATATATTGTGAATACTTATGATGGTACTTGGTGTCGGGTTTTAAGAAAATATGAAAAGAACGAGTAAAATGTTACATGGACTCGTATGATGTCGGATGTGATTGAAACCAAAAATTATAAAGGCGTTGGGGGTACACGAGTGAGCTATTCACGTTTTGACATAATATCAATCAAGAGAGAGACGGTGTTGATTCATAGCTTAAGTAAATAAAAAAAAAATTAACTCATAAAAAAATGGGTTAATCTACTTCGGGTTTGGATTACTCGCTGTTTAACATAAAAATTTATTGGCTAGAAAAGGTTTGAAAATTACCGGGTATTACATATTGCCTTTGTGTTTCCTTTGGATTATAAATTGAACAAATCAGACCAACAATTGGCAAGCCCATTGAAGCCCCTTATAGTGGCCGGCCATATGGGGGACTAGGAAGGAAGAATGGGTCTTTCAAGGGTGCTAAGTGCAACATCTAATTGATAAGATTAGTTATAAATTAAATCAAATCAATTAGAATTATAACTTACCACATTTTAGGAGAGAATTTCTCCCCTCCCCTCCATATACCATACGGCACAAAATCATCCCCTCCCTAGGGTTCTTGATTTTCTATCTCACTTTTACAATACATATTGTATGTGTTGCTAATTCATAGTTACAACTGAAAGACTAGCATCTAATTGGTGATCGAGGAAGTGTAGTGTGGACTATCATAGAGGTGGTCTACTTTGGTCATTTAGTTTCAAGGGTAGATTGGTGTGAAGAGGGTTTCCATTGAGTTTCACCGATTACGCTACAAAGGTATAATCTTTTTTTATTTTATTTTGATTGATCATATGACTCTATGGATCCATTGATAGGTGATTTATCCGCTGCGTTTGCTTATTGATAATATATTATTTATATTCATAATCACCTATACGAACGCGTCCAAGCGAGCCACTCGAACGGACCAAAAATACCTAACAGATAACCACGATCCTGTCTAAACGAGCCACTCGAATAGACCACATGTTAGACTTGCTTTTTTATAAAGATGTCGCCACTCACGTGAATTGGACTAGGTTTGTATTAAGTAGCTCACGCAGGGACTACTTATGTTTAATTAGCAAACTAGTGATGTAAAGGGTCCTATAAATACCCCACATGTCTCTCCATGTGGGGTGTGGATACTTGTGTGTTTTATTTGTTTTTTCATCTTTTAATAAAGATAAGCATTTCCAGTCACTCCACCCTCTCTCTAAACTCTCTCTCTAAAATGAAGATCTTCTTCATCTTCAGCCAACCACGACCACCTGAACCACGAAATACATGAATCTTGGTCTCTACAATTGGTATCACGAGCTAACCAGGGGAGATTCTTGGCGAGTTTACTGATTTTTGTGGTTCGATTCAAGTTTTAGGCTGTTTTTTATCTTCTTTTTAGTCATCGGAAATTTTTTTTCCGTTCATCGGAATTTATTTCCGTTTCATACGAAAAAAAAAACAAGCCTAGTAGTGGTCTTATGTATCTTTAATCCGTGAAAATGGTCAAATCTGATGAATATATGGTCGAGTTTTATGCTCGAAATGGGTTTTAGGATCAGATTTGGGTTGCAAAAAGATGGTCGGAAAAGTTGGTCGGAATTTATGGCCGGAAAAGTGGACTACAATTATTGTACTCAATTATTGATGGGAGGTGGGATGAGTGGTGACAATTGATGCATTATTGGATAAGAGTGAAAAAGTCAAGAGTGGGTAAAAGCTGGCAGAATCTCGAAATTGCCACATTATCTCGAAATTGATGCAAGTTTCGAAATTGCCTCTTAGTCTCGCAATTCAACATTTGTCTCGCAATTCAGTTCTGGTCTCGCAAATGGTGATTTCTTCGCAATTGTGAACCTTCGCATTCTTGTATAAGAATTGCGAAAGAATGCTTCTTTCGAAATTGTGAGACTCTCGCAATTGGCACTTTTTCTCGCAATTCAGGACTCTTTCGGAATTGGTGACTTTTCTCGCAATTAAGGAGTCTCTCGCAATTGATGATGTTTCTCGCAATTGGTTTCGCAATTGGGGAGTTCTCTCGCAATTGGGGCAATTTCTCGAAATTCACCAATATCTCGCAATTGCAAACTGATACTCTCGCAATTCATTTCTTTCGTAATTGATAAATATGTTCACTTATAATCCTTCCACTTTGACACCCTTCATCCTTGTATCCCTTCCAAAAAAAAAAAGAAGAGTTTCTTAGCGGGAAAATGGGAGTAAAATTCAATTTTTTCAGGTGATTAAACGTTCAATTTTTACGCGAGATTCAAATTTTGGTATAATAGTGAAAATTTTGGCCCAAAATTCAAAATTTCTGGTCAAAATTCGAATTTTTTAGGTGAAAATTGGCGTCAAAATCTGTTACACTCAAATTTTCCTAGCTTTCTTGTAACGGCATTTCCTAGTGTATTTCAAATTATGAAAAAAAAATAAAATAAAATAAAATAAAAAATTGGAGGGATATAGGGATACCATCGCAACAATCACGGGGATACATTGTTCACGGCTAAAAGCATTATGGTTAAGGAAAATGACTACGGGAGAAGAATGATATTATTGAATTGATTTTGGAGTAACATTTTTCGTGCGTGTGTACTTATTTATCTCAAAGTCTAGAGGTTGGTTGGATGCATGACTTTTTGAGATACTTGTTTGGGCTCTCATGGGTGTAGTGACTAAGTCTTGGATTATCTAGTTTTCATAGGTCAAGGGGAGGATGGACGAAGACCTAGCTAACTATCACTTAAACTGAGCTGGAGTACTCAGTGACACACAAAGATGTGGTTAATTCGAGAGAGGTTCATATACAGATAAGGAAGGTTGGATGGGTATATGAAACGACCTAAGCTTTAAAGAGTTACGTTGTAGTGCTCAGTATAGGTTCTTAGTCACATTATCGTACAAGATTAAGTCACATTTGAGGGGGGATGTTTACTTCGTTTTCAAATTGGTCATATCTGATTGTCTCCACATGTGGTTATTTAATAAAAGCCGGTGAACTTTAAGGTTGGTTTGAGAGACGTATTGAGTTTTTTGGCGGGAAAATGGGAGTAAAATTTAATTTTTTCAGGTGATTAAACGTTCAATTTTTACGCGAGATTCAAAATTTGGTATAATAGTGAAAATTTTGGCCCAAAATTCAAAATTTTTTGTCAAAATTCGAATTTTTTTAGGTGAAAATTGGCGTCAAAATCTGTTACACTCAAATTTTTCTAGCTTTCTTGTAACGGCATTTCCTAGTGTATTTCAAATTATGAAAAAAAATATAATAAAAAATAAAATAAAAAATTTGGAGGGATATAGGGATACCATCGCAACAATCACGGGGATACATTGTTCACGGCTAAAAGCATTATGGTTAAGGAAAATGACTACGGGAGAAGAATGATATTATTGAATTGATTTTGGAGTAACATTTTTCGTGCGTGTGTACTTATTTATCTCAAAGTCTAGAGGTTGGTTGGATGCATGACTTTTTGAGATACTTGTTTGGGCTCTCATGGGTGTAGTGATTAAGTCTTGGATTATCTAGTTTTCATAGGTCAAGGGGAGGATGGACGAAGACCTAGCTAACTATCACTTAAACTGAGCTGGAGTACTCAGTGACACACAAAGATGTGGATAATTCGAGAGAGGTTCATATACAGATAAGGAAGGTTGGATGGGTATATGAAACGACCTATGCTTTAAAGAGTTACGTTGTAGTGCTCAGTATAGGTTCTTAGTCACATTATCGTACAAGATTAAGTCACATTTGAGGGGGGATGTTTACTTCGTTTTCAAATTGGTCATATCTGATTGTCTCCACATGTGGTTATTTAATAAAAGCCGGTGAACTTTAAGGTTGGTTTGAGAGACGTATTGAGTTTTTTGGCGGGAAAATGGGAGTAAAATTTAATTTTTTCAGGTGATTAAACGTTCAATTTTTACGCGAGATTCAAATTTTGGTATAATAGTGAAAATTTTGGCCCAAAATTCGAATTTTTTAGGTGAAAATTTGCGTCAAAATCTGTTACACTCAAATTTTTCTAGCTTTCTTGTAACGGCATTTCCTAGTGTATTTCAAATTATGAAAAAAAAAAAAAAAAAAAAAAAAAAAAATTGGAGGGATATAGGGATACCATCGCAACAATCACGGGGATACATTGTTCACGGCTAAAAGCATTATGGTTAAGGAAAATGACTACGGGAGAAGAATGATATTATTGAATTGATTTTGGAGTAACATTTTTCGTGCGTGTGTACTTATTTATCTCAAAGTCTAGAGGTTGGTTGGATGCATGACTTTTTGAGATACTTGTTTGGGCTCTCATGGGTGTAGTGATTAAGTCTTGGATTATCTAGTTTTCATAGGTCAAGGGGAGGATGGACGAAAACCTAGCTAACTATCACTTAAACTGAGCTGGAGTACTCAGTGACACACAAAGATGTGGATAATTCGAGAGAGGTTCATATACAGATAAGGAAGGTTGGATGGGTATATGAAACGACCTATGCTTTAAGGAGTTACGTTGTAGTGCTCAGTGTAGGTTCTTAGTCACATTATCGTAAAAGATTAAGTCACATTTGAGGGGGGATGTTTACTTCGTTTTCAAATTGGTCATATCTGATTGTCTCCACATGTGGTTATTTAATAAAAGCCGGTGAACTTTAAGCTTGGTTTGAGAGACGTATTGAGAGTTTTTTGGCGGGAAAATGGGAGTAAAATTTAATTTTTTCCGGTGATTAAACGATCAATTTTTACGCGAGATTCAAATTTTGGTATAATAGTGAAAATTTTGGCCCAAAATTCAAAATTTTTTGTCAAAATTCGAATTTTTTAGGTGAAAATTGGCGTCAAAATCTGTTACACTCAAATTTTTCTAGCTTTCTTGTAACGGCATTTCCTAGTGTATTTCAAATTATGAAAAAAAATAAAAAAATAAAAAATTGGAGGGATATAGGGATACCATCGCAACAATCACGGGGATACATTGTTCACGGCTAAAAGCATTATGGTTAAGGAAAATGACTACGGGAGAAGAATGATATTATTGAATTGATTTTGGAGTAACATTTTTCGTGCGTGTGTACTTATTTATCTCAAAGTCTAGAGGTTGGTTGGATGCATGACTTTTTGAGATACTTGTTTGGGCTCTCATGGGTGTAGTGATTAAGTCTTGGATTATCTAGTTTTCATAGGTCAAGGGGAGGATGGACGAAGACCTAGCTAACTATCACTTAAACTGAGCTGGAGTACTCAATGACACACAAAGATGTGGATAATTCGAAAGAGGTTCATATACAGATAAGGAAGGTTGGATGGGTATATGAAACGACCTATGCTTTAAGGAGTTACGTTGTATTGCTCAGTATAGGTTCTTAGTCACATTATCGTACAAGATTAAGTCACATTTGAGGGGGGATGTTTACTTCGTTTTCAAATTGGTCATATCTGATTGTCTCCACATGTGGTTATTTAATAAAAGCCGGTGAACTTTAAGGTTGGTTTGAGAGACGTATTGAGTTTTTTGGCGGGAAAATGGGAGTAAAATTTAATTTTTTTCAGGTGATTAAACGTTCAATTTTTACGCAGTTCAATTTTTACGCGAGATTCAAATTTTGGTATAATAGTGAAAATTTTGCCCCAAAATTCAAAATTTTTTGTCAAAATTCGAATTTTTTAGGTGAAAATTGGCGTCAAAATCTGTTACACTCAAATTTTTCTAGCTTTCTTGTAACGGCATTTCCTAGTTTATTTGAAATTATGAAAAAAAAAAAAAAAAAAAAAAATTGGAGGGATATAGGGATACCATCGCAACAATCACGGGGATACATTGTTCACGGCTAAAAGCATTATGGTTAAGGAAAATGACAACGGGAGAAGAATGATATTATTGAATTGATTTTGGTGTAACATTTTTCGTGCGTGTGTACTTATTTATCTCAAAGTCTAGAGGTTGGTTGGATGCATGACTTTTTGAGATACTTGTTTGGGCTCTCATGGGTGTAGTGATTAAGTCTTGGATTATCTAGTTTTCATAGGTCAAGGGGAGGATGGACGAAGACCTAGCTAACTATCACTTAAACTGAGCTGGAGTACTCAGTGACATACAAAGATGTGGATAATTCGAGAGAGGTTCATATACAAATAAGGAAGGTTGGATGGGTATATGAAACGACCTATTCTTTAAGGAGTTAAGTTTTAGTGCTCAGTATAGGTTCTTAGTCACATTATCGTACAAGATTAAGTCACATTTGAGGGGGGATGTTTACTTCGTTTTCAAATTGGTCATATCTGATTGTCTCCACATGTGGTTATTTAATAAAAGCCGGTGAACTTTAAGGTTGGTTTGAGAGACGTATTGAGAGTTTTTTGGCGGGAAAATGGGAGTAAAATTTAATTTTTTCAGGTGATTAAACGTTCAATTTTTACGCGAGAATCAAATTTTGGTATAATAGTGAAAATTTTGGCCCAAAATTCAAAATTTTTTGTCAAAATTTGAATTTTTTAGGTGAAAATTGGTGTCAAAATTTGTTACACTCAAATTTTTCTAGCTTTCTTGTAACGGCATTTCCTAGTGTATTTCAAATTATGAAAAAAAAAAAAAAATTAAATATATATATATATAAAAATTTATTGGAGGGATATAGGGATACCATCGCAACAATCACGGGGATACATTGTTCACGGCTAAAAGCATTATGGTTAAGGAAAATGACTACGGGAGAAGAATGATATTATTGAATTGATTTTGGAGTAACATTTTTCGTGCGTGTGTACTTATTTATCTCAAAGTCTAGAGGTTGGTTGGATGCATGACTTTTTGAGATACTTATTTGGGCTCTCATGGGTGTGGTGATTAAGTCTTAGATTATCTAGTTTTCATAGGTCAAGGGGAGGATGGACGAAGACCTAGCTAACTATCACTTAAACTGAGCTGGAGTACTCAGTGACACACAAAGATGTGGATAATTCGAGAGAGATTCATATACAGATAAGGAAGGTTGGATGGGTATATGAAACGACCTATGCTTTAAGGAGTTACGTTGTAGTGCTCAGTATAGGTTCTTAGTCACATTATCTTACAAGATTAAGTCACATTTGAGGGGGGATGTTTACTTCGTTTTCAAATTGGTCATATCTGATTGTCTCCACATGTGGTTATTTAATAAAAGCCGGTGAACTTTAAGGTTGGTTTGAGAGACGTATTGAGAGTATTTTTCAACATATTCTCACGATAATTAAGCTTCAACGGGTTGTCGACTTGCTATTATGGATTTAATATTGCTTCAAGTTAAAGGTAATCAAAGGCGTGTACACTAAAGGATGATGATTCCGATACCTCGCAATCATCAGGAGGGAGAAGTACGGCTTATTACCAACTTAGATGCAAATACTTTGTGAGATATGTTGATGCTCCCGAACGACAACCATTGTGCTACAGTCTCCGCTGCGTGCTTAAAGGCTAAAGAGAGTTGTCGTTTTAGGAGGGAGCAGAAAAGAATAAAGGGCTCACTAGTTAGGAGGGAGTAATAACCTAACTAGTACATTACATTTGAAGTTCAGAGCTACAAGTATTAGTGCCGTCAGCACAAAGATCGATGTCTAGATCTTCGGATTAGAGAACTTCAAGTCTGCCTCAGGATCTAGACTACAGAGACTCTGCACTTCAGCAAAAGTTTATTCTTGTAATTTACTTTGTATTGTTTATAGGTCTCATTGTAACCATTCACTTGTGACGACATCTTGGAGGGAGATTGTTAGACTTGCTTTTTTATAAAGATGTCGTCACTCACGTGAATTGGACTAGGTTTGTATTAAGTAGCTCACGCAAGGACTACTTATGTTTAATTGGCAAACTAGTGATGTAAAGGGTCCTATAAATACCCCACATGTCTCTCCATGTGGGGTGTGGATACTTGTGTGTTTTATTTGTTTTTTCATCTTTTAATAAAGATAAGCATTTCCAGTCACTCCACCCTCTCTCTAAACTCTCTCTCTAAAATGAAGATCTTCTTCATCTTCAGCCAACCACGACCACCTGAACCACGAAATACATGAATCTTGGTCTCTACAGGTAGTAATGGGTCAAGTTGCATGGGTTAATCTAGGGTTTTCTGGTTGAGTTTGGTTCGATCTAAAAGGGTTCAAATAGGGTCTGATGTGTGTGGTCTGTTCTTGCATGTGTGTGTTAATTGGTTGTTGTTTGATGTGTTGATGTGGCTGGAAACAAGAGGATGTAGTGTGTGTTAAAATAGCCGAGTCAAGATGGTTTCAAGTAGGTCGAATATGGGTTAAATGTTTGTAATTGTGTCGTATAAAATGGGTCAACTGTCTGGGGACAACAAGGGTTTGAGTTATGATTTCATGTGGGTCGAATAGTGCGTCTTGGTGTGTGTCGTGGGGCTGAAAACAAGAGGGTTACATGTGGGTTTGTCACGTTAAAATGGGCAGGAAAACAAGGGTCGAATGGGTGTAATGTGATAATTCAAAATGTGTGATTTTATGTGTTGGTGGTGTCGTGCATTTTGGACAAAGAAAAAGGGATTTTGGTCGATGTGGTTAGGGTTAGAACTGGACGTCGAATTAGGGTTTAATAAATGAATTAGGGTTAAATAGCATGGGATAATTAATGAGGTATTTAAAATGTACAATGAGAATTTTCATAAAATGTTGTGATTTACACTTTAGCCCCTGAACTTTGCTAAAATGACAGTTTAAACCCTAAAATTTTGAAAGTTGTCATATTAAACCCTAAACTATAATGTTGGTCATATTAAGTCTTTAAGTTACTTTATTATCATTTATAACCCAAAAAGTCATTAAATAGGGAAACTTACTAATTATAGAAACTTACTAAATATAGAAAGTTAATAAAAATAAAAGATTCTAAAAATGGAAAGTTTCTAAAAATAGAAATAAACCCTAAATGTGTAATCAGATTAAAATGAGCTTATAAGTAATACGTGATCATTAATTTGTATAGGTTCTGTGAAGAAGGAGTAGTTCCTATTTCCGAGTGCTTTCCTGATTTGTTTGATTTGCTCTACATAAGGTACATATATTCTACCATTTCTTAGTAAGGGTTCTGATCTCATGACTTTTCTATCCTTGACCTTGATTCAGTTACTATGATATGTTCCATTTGCTATGATTCCCTTGATATGATTTAGTTGCTATCCATTCTGTTATTATGAGCTGTTTATAATCTCCTTGATTGAGATTTCGTTTAGTTGATATGCCTTTGTTGATTACGATTGCTTGTTATGGATAGTTTTATTCTGTTGTGTTTTGTTTTGTCGCCCGAGCTAACTAGCCATGGAGGTACCATGGCCATGTCATTGAGGCACCAATGGCATGACACTTTCTGTGGAGGTGTGATTGATCCACGGCGTTCCCTTCTGTTATGATTATATAATTATGGCACAGCTGGCCATTCTGTATATGTATGTATAGTCTCGTACTTGCATATGTATTCTGTTTTGTAGGGAGCGTATGGATGCATCCTGGGTATATGTTTCGAATGATTATGATGTGGTTTTAGTGATTGGTTTGTTCGTGCCATGCACCCCATTTCACTTCTGGTACTTGAGAGGTATCCTCTCCTTGTACAATATGAATTGACGGATATGTATATGTGATTATGTGGTGTAACAGTCGATCTTCACTTAGAATGAACACCGAATACTTTCCTCTTTATCACACAACACATTAGAATAAGATGATGCTTCACATACACATATTAAGAACAAGAAGAGAGATGTGGATCATAGGTGTATTTTGGTCAAATGTTTATTAGCTTCAATGTGAAAGAAATAAACAAAAGACAAGTTACACACACACACACACTCTTTTCTTACAAATGAGGCACACGCTAACTGTGAGTGTGTGTGTGCGTTAACATGAAAGTTAGCCAACCAAGGATGGGCCTTGGTGGGCTTTAATGTGGATCCTTTGTGTGGGCTTTGTATTTGCACTACACTTATACACTTTGCACTAATTAACTCTAATGCTACAAGCCCACTTTTAACTTACATATTATACATAACACATTTATTCTAAGAGGCAAATGACCATCTCTTCCAAATAGCATAATTAAATTTCTAACAATCTCCCCCTAAGGGATGGTCATTTCAATGATGCTCCCGTGATTGGTCTTTTGCATTTGACGTCTTGAACTTCGTGTGTTAATGTATAATATTCTTCGTTCAATGTTCTTCATGCGCTGTGATCTTCAAAGAATCGTCTCTTGGTCGTTCTTGCCTTGATCTACTCCTTCATTCCAGATGCTTCTTCATAGCAAATGATGATGGTGGATGGACTTTCGTCGGTACCTGCATAAAGCAGTTAGCAATAAAACGTCCTTCGGCCATCATGTCGTGAGGCAAGATCCTTGGATCTTATTAAGACTCATACAACTTGTATCCTTTTGAGTGAACACAAGTGTATTGCATAGGAAGTGTTCCTAAGAGATCTTTTGATGAATCTCATGTCTCTAGACTCAATAATGTGCATTTTGGTTTTAGTCATCGGAGGCATGGAGCAGAGTGCCATCTTTTCAATATCAACACATCTCGGAGTGAGAGGTCGATAGATTATGCAGTGTTCTCCGTGAGAAATGAAACAAATATCTTTTAAGAGATATCTGAGTGGATAGGAGGGGTGGTGCAAATGCGTCACTGGGTCCATGACGTCTTGTCTTCAATACCAGTATCACCTTAGTGAGTACCAATAGCAGATGTATTGACCCGATTTCTGACCTAAGCTTTCATGGAGGGCTATTTCTTTTCACCCTTACAAAAACTTTTCTTTTTCATTCTTCAACCCCTTCTTTCTCCTTTCTCATTATACTCCTTTTTTCAATCTTTCCTAAGGACTTCTAATGCTAAGCTATTGGAATTGTCCTTGGGTAGATCCCTCCGGTTCTGGCGGATCATTGGACATAACCTAACCATAATCACCTTATTACTCCATGATTATCCTAGATTATTTGTCACATGCCATTAAACCTTGTGAAAATCTCTCAACGTGTTTATGAGAAAACACATTTTGTTAACACATCGAGAGTTTTGCATTTTTGAAACACTCCCCCTTCACATGTGCTCATGCATTTTTGAAATAAATTGCACATGTTCGGTAGAGTTCGCACATTTGAAATGATCGACTTTCAATGATCATGACCTTCGCGAGACACGCTTACATCACTAGTTAAACTAGTTTGAAATTATTACCCGTCCCGGTCATATTCAATGATCATCTCTCGAATTGGTACATTCTACTCAGACAAGTCCTTTGCGAGACACGCTTACATTACTGGTAAACCAGCTTGAAATTATTACCCGTCCCGGACTAGTCTTTTCGATAACGGACAGTTAGTTTCGTCAATTCGAGGGTTCATGCTGAGTCTTTTTGAAGAACTCGTTTTGAGATTCAAACGACAAAACTTCTTTTAGATCACATTTTAATCACGTCCTCTCCCCCATATTTATAATAAACACCTAATCTCCCCCTCAAAAATAGCATGAAGTGGTATTTTTGAAAACAGTTGATTAAAATGAAACTTTTTGTGGAGAGACGGACTGATTTTAGCATGAAAAATGGAACATTTTTCTTTTTATACTCCCCCTTTAATCAGAACATTTTATTTAAACAATTGAGTTTAAAAGCAGTTAAGGGTGTTAGAGGGAGTTATCTTGAGCACAAAATGCATTTTAAGGACTTTGAAAAAAAATCTCTTTGAAATCATTTTGATTAAGTGCTCAAGGTATTTGCTTTTCGCCATTAACATTGCGAGTCCTGATCGGAAATAATCAGAAGTCATTCAATGTAGCGCGGGTTTCGTACTGAAATGCACGAAAGCCGTAATGAAGAAAATTTGAGAAACGACATGTTTTTAGAAAAACATAAAAAATAACTCTCGCTCAAGCATCTGTAAATACCCGTATCATTGTTGAATGACATTTCTAAGTATGTACAGAATATTGATTAGACGAGAGACATGTCGTGAGAAGAATATTTTTGGTTTTTGACGTTTTATATTTTTTATGGTTTTTTGAAATTTTCTGTATTTACAGTATAGATTTTAACAAGTATATATTTACAAAAATATTTACATGCGAAGCTTTTTAATATAAATCAATAAGATTCGAGAAGACTTTCTAACTCTTCGGGAGTTAGGCTTCGCATTCCAATTCGACGAACTAAGTTTTCAAACCGCTCTTTTGGGAGGGCCTTAGTAAATAGATCGGCGAGTTGGTATTCAGTCTTCACGAAAAACAATTCAACAGTACCCTCTTCAACGTGCTCTTTTATGAAGTGGTAGCGAACTCTAATATGCTTGGTCTTTGAGTGTTGCACTGGGTTGCACGAGATGGCTATGGAACTTTTTGAATCACAATACAAAGGTATGCGATTGAAAGAGAAACCATAATCCATGAGTTGTGTTCTCATCCAAAGTACTTGAGCACAACACGCAGATAGAGACACATACTCTGCCTCTGCTGTTGATAAAGCAGTGCAATCTTGTTTTCTTGACGACCAGCCTACTAGCTTTTCTCCCAGAAATTGCGCTCCGCCTGATGTACTTTTCGCTGTTACTTGACATCCAGCATGATCGGCATCTGAAAAGGCAATTAGTGTAAACTCCAAATCCTTTGGATACCAAAGTCCCATGTTAATGGTTCTTCGTAGGTATCTAAAGTTCCGTTTAACCTCTTGGAGGTGAAGTTCGGTAGGCCTTGCCTGAAACCGTGCAAGTAAACAAACAGCAAAATGAATATCTGGTCGGCTTGCAGTTAGGTACATGAGAGATACAATCATGCTCCGATATTTCTACGGATCCATGGGTTTCCCATATAGGTCAACGCCAATTTTTGGTAAAGTGACCATTGGAGTACCAATAGAGTCACAATTGTCCATGCCATGTTTTTTCAAAATCTCAATTGTGTATTTAGCCTGATTAAGAAAAATTCCACGTGGGGATTGATGAATTTGTAAGCCTAAAAAGAATTTTAATTCACCCATCATGGACATTTCGAATTTGCTTTTTACGAGATTTTCAAATTTTTTTGAATGTGTCGGATTAGTGGACCCAAATATTATGTCGTCCACATAAATCTGAACAATCAAAATGTCATTTTTGTATTTTCTAGTAAACAAGGTTGGATCAATTGTTCCTTTGGTGAAATTATTTGACAACAGGAAAGATGATAACTCGTCATACCACGCCCGTGGGGCTTGTTTCAAACCATAGATTGCCTTCTTTAGCTTGTAGACGTATTCCGGATGATCTTTGTCAACGAAACCGTCTGGTTGACTCACATACACTTCTTCTTTCAGAGTTCCATTCAAGAAAGTTGTCTTGATGTCCATCTGATAAACCGTGATGTTCTTGTGAGCGGCATAAGCTAAGAAAATCCTGACAGCTTCAAGCCTTGCAACTGGTGCGAATGACTCTTCAAAATCTATCCCTTCTTCTTGTCTGTATCCCTTTGCCACCAGACGAGCTTTGTTGCGAATCACAGTCATTTCTTCATCCTTTTTGTTTTTCCATAACCACTTAAGATCAATGACTAGTTTGTCAATTAGTCTTGGAACTAAATCCCAGGTGCCATGGATTTGAAATTGAAGAAGTTCTTCCTGCATCGCTTCAATCCAGGCATTATCTGCCATTGCTTCCCGAATGTTCTTAGGTTCTATGAGACTGACTGAGCAGACATAGATGCACATGTCGCAATCGGTATGAAGTTGTTTTCTCGTCTGAGTTGGTCTTGAGGGTTCACCAATAACCTGTTCAATCGGATGGTCTTTTGTCCACTATAGAGTTGAAGGGTACCTTGGTCTTGAATGTGTGTTAGACGGTTCATGTAATCTGGAAGATGATTCACCAGATTCTGTTCTAAACGGGTTTTCAAAGACTTCATCATCTAACACAGCATTATTGTGTTCTTGCTCATCAATTCTTGGTAGAACAATTTCAATGAATGGAGTTGCTGGAGTAGATGTAGATGATGTTGATATTGAGGGAGTTGGTGCGTCAGTTTCGAATGTTGTGGATGCATCTGGATTTGGTGGAGGTGGTAGTGGTTATTGATGTTGAGTGGTTGCAGCGGAATGTTGGTTAGATGCATTTTTCGAAGCGCCACCATAGTATTCATCGTACATGAACTCGAAGAAATTATCCAGTTCTTGAGTTGTGGGTTGTTCGTCATGAATTGATTGAGCTCCTTGAGGTGCGAGTCCCGAACTGATATGTCCGGAAGTCATCGGGTTAAGCACGGGTTCTAGAGCGAGTCTCTCAGAAGCCATTTGTGAAATTTCATCAAACTTCACATTCATCGTCTCCATTATCTTTTTCGTTCTCCTGTTATACACCCTGAATGCCCTCGAGTTTTCAGAATAACCAATGAAGATTCCAATATCGCCCTTAGCCTTCAACTTTCCCAGATCTTCCCTGTCATTTGTTGGATAGCATAAAGCGCCAAATACATGAAGATAAGAAATATCCGGTTTTCGGTTGTTGATTAATTCGTATGGGGTTTTATTGAATCTTGGATGGATTAGGGATCGGTTTTGAGTAAAACAAGCAGTAGAAACAACATCAGCCCATAGGAATAACGGTGCACTGGAATAGATTAGCATAGTGCGAGCAGCTTCTACAAGGGTTCGATTCCTTCTTTTAACTACCCCATTCTGCTGTGGAGTTCGAACAGCTGATGTCTGGTGAGTAATACCAGTTTCCTCAAAGAATGTTCTTAACTCCTGATTGACGAATTCCGTGCCATTATCCGTTCTTACTATCCTAACTGGAGCTTGAAGTAGAACTTGAATCCGCTTCAGAAAGGTTATTATGGTGCTTGGTGCTTCATATTTTGATCTCAAAAACTTTACCCATGTATATCTTGAATAGTCGTCAACAATTACAAGAATATACTTCTTCCCATTTATGCTTTGAACTCTCATCGGGCCACATAAGTCCATGTGCAACAAATGCAACCTATCAACCGAACTAGGTACGGGTTTAGGTTTGAATGTTGCTCTTTTGCTCTTTCCTTGCTCACATGATGGACATAGGTGTTCTTTGGTGTATTTAAATTTAGGAAGACCGGAGACGATGTTGTCTTTGGCAAGCTTGTTGATCGTGTCAAAGTTCAGATGGGACAAACATCTATGCCACAACCAGGATTTTGTTTCTCCAGCCCTGGTCATGAGACAGATAGGAGATGAAGAGGCCATTTGGTTTATGTCAATTGCATAAAGATTGGTGCCACGATTCCCAATTAAGAGATCATTTCCCACCAAATTTCTAACAAAGCAAGTGTTTCTCCTAAAAGCAACCTCTAAATCAGCATCACAAAACTGCCCAATTGAGAACAGATTGTGTCCCAACCCTTCGACATAGTAAACCCGAGTGATCAAATAATTCCCAAAACGAAGATCACCATAACCCAGAGTAGCTGCAACATGATCATTCCCTAACCTTACAGTCCCCATGAACTGCCATACAAAGTTGATCAGCAGCTTCAGATTCCCGGTCATGTGCTTGGAGCATCTCGAGTCTACGATCCAAAGACAAATCTCGATGACCTGCCAAAAACAGAAAACACTTGCATTTGGAAACCGTATTACATTTGGTTCCATGGGTTAGGTGTAACACATGAACCGCATACACAAAGATGGTTTAATTTTGTTCTAAGGGAACAACCTTTTGTTTGCCAATCTTACATGTAAACTTTCTACCCGTTGGTTTCCATACACAAAGCTTAAGATAGTCCCTAGGCAATAGAGTACTAGATATGGTCCTAGATACAGCAATGAGACTGTTAAGGTATCTAGTCTTAGCACTAGTTCATGTAGGAACATCTTTCTGTTCAGGCTTAGCATTTACATTATCAGAAACAATATCATCACACGCATTTTCAGACAAAGATTTCTCTTGCATTAAACAAACAGATTCATTACATGCATTCAAAACACTGGTCTTTTCATTACATCCAGATGATATTTGTTCCTTATTTGAAAGCTTTAAATTCCTAGGGTGTTCTTCTACTTCCTTGCATTCACTTTCAGAGACAGGCGATACTCTAGATTTCTTGATAGTGCTCCTAGGATTTCGTTTGCACCTAGTGGTACTTTCTAATCCTGTAGAAGGTAAGGCACACTCATTAGAAATTTTGTTGTTGTCCTGAGATGTTGTGGTAGCATTCCTAGACTCTTTTGGATTATCGTTCTTACTTTTGTCTAACGCCCTAGATGTTTAAGGTTTAGAGGTAGACGCAGTAGTGGGACTAATCCTATAAAGGCCAGGCGCTATTACATTCGTGTTCTTGAAAACTGTTCTCTTTTTGTTTTTCATTAGGCAAGGGGGTTAATGGTGCAATACCCGTAGATTCCTCACCCTGCCCTTTTTGACTTTCAAGCTGAGACTTTAAAAGATCAATTTGTTCTTTCAACTGTTTGTGAGAACGCTCATACGACAATTTGTCATACTTGCATTCTTCCTTTTTCGTATCAAGTTGTTTAAAATATGCAACATTTTGCTTTTCAAGTTTGGCAAGTGCCTTTTCATATTTTACAACAATTTTGGAAGTCTCAGCTCGAAGTCGTTCATCATCCTCAACAGAATATGTTTGGTAAATAATGGACATAATATCGGTCGATAGAGCTTCGAAAGAGAGAGAGTCATTTTGATGTTCCAAAACCTTTATTCGTTCCAAGTATTCATTTGCTTCCTTCACTAAGGATTTGTGGTCCTTAACAAATTCTGCAGACTCTTTTAAAAGATTATTTTCCACATTTTGAACAACCGCATAGATTGCAGCAACATGTGGATTAATTTCCTTTTCAAAAATCTTTTTCAGTTCATCCTGAACACCCGGAAACCATTCAAACTTGTTATTGTTAATTTTGGAAGCCACAATACGTTGAAGTTTCTCAATTCTCTGCTTAAGATCAACCAAATATAGTCTAGCTGCACTTGAATCATAAGTGTTTTTAGATGCCATTTGTTCGATGTTAGGCAGATGTTTTGAGACAGCTTTTTGTCTTGTGAAAACCACTGGTTTTTGAAAAAACAGAGGTGACTCCTTTTTAACAAGATGAACCCCAGCAAGTTTGTTTGCTTCATTATAGTCAATGGGTTTTATTTCTGGGTTCCTTTGTCTCATTTTCTTTCTACTCTCTTCTGAAAGCTCAATCGTTTCATCAGAATCATGAACCGAAGGAGGGTCATGGATAGCATTTATTAAATTACCATTAAAAAGCACATTCTGTTCTTTTTGAGCTGTCTTGAGAATATAAGGGTTTTCATAACCGATAGCCACCTTTTTTAATGTATGTAAAATCGGGTTTGGATCGTTTATCAACAAGTTAACTGTTTGTGCAGAATGACCCGTTTTTACAAGCAAATCATCCAACTTTGCAATGGTTTCCTTGTTGTCATTGATCTCTTTAAGAAGATCCTTTTCACGTTTTAAAAACCTTTCATTCAATTCCTTCTTTTCTTTTTCAAGATTGGAATAAGTTGATTTTTGTTTTGAAAGCTGGTTGGTTAGTTCAGAAATTTCCTTGTTAAGAGATTTAATTCAGTTATTCAAATTAACATCTAGAGTGTCAAATTTGATTTGTAAACGTTTCTCTCTTAACTCAGAATCTTTTAAGCTAACCTCAAGTTCTGACTGTTTTTTGTTATGAAAATCATAAGCTCTTGCATTCACCTTATATCTCTCAAGCTCAGTGGTCAATTTTTCATTCGCGGCCTTAACATCGCGATTGACCTTTTTGACCTTTTCTATTTCAACACTACAATTTTGCAATAATGATTCAAACATAGCACGTGTTTCCTCATCATTATCAGTATGCTGTGACTCGAATTCATCATTAGGATCCATATCTGGAGATACCGAATTAGTATTACTACAACTTGGTTCATCCATGTATGTATCATAAATGAGATTAGGAGTCTCAGGATGCTGTTCATTTTGAGGTGACATATCAAAAATTTCATTATTGTGACATGTAGCATATGGTTGTACCTTAGAAACCGCATTAGTGTCAAAAGCAGGAGGTGCTTCTGAGTCTGTGTCGTACTTTGCCTCCTGGAGATTTGCCATAAAAATGCAGTTTGCATCGATGTCCTCTTGATCTTCTGAATTGTCCATAATGGCCATGAAGTCATTCTCTTCTGCACTCAACTGAAGTCCAGCCGTTTCCTTGTTTGCCAACATTAATGCTTTTTGCAAATAAGCTGGATCCCTTTTATTTGGCTTGTCTGGACAGTTCCTAGCCATGTGATCAACACCCTAACAGTTGAAGCATTTCATCACATTTCCCTGATTTCTATTCCCAGCTCCCTGAGCAACATTCCCAAACTGATTCCCAGCATTCTGTACCCTTTGATTACCAACAGCTGTACCCATCTGATTCCCTGCATACTGACCCATCTGATTACCAACATACTGCCCTGCATTCTGATTACCCATCTGAAATCTTGGAGCATATCCCTGCTGATTCCCATATCCCCCAACCATCTGTCCTTGTTGTCCCATGTTGAAACTCGGCTGTGCAATCTGCTTGTTGCGAGTATTAGATGAGATTCATTGATTGTTGTTGGTGGGTGTGGAGTAACGTCCTTGGAATGCTTTTGATAGGTAAGCAAAAGCTTGAGTCAAAGCAGCAGTTGACTCATCCTGATCGTCTTGATCTGGGTGTTGTGGGTATTGTTGTTGTGGGATTACATGTTGTTGTTGTGGGTAGAATGGTGATTGTGGAATATACTGTTGTTGCATGAATTGCTGAGTGGATGATGATGATGATGGTTGTGCACTGACTGTTGCAGGTGTAGGTGATTGGACTATGAGTGCAAGAGGATCTTGTTGTTTTGCTTGCTTCTCTTTTCTGACTTCATTTGCCTCTGCTTGGTTTTGTTTGAGAAAGTCATAGAGTTGATCGTAGTTCACATCATGAAGATTCTTAGTTTGGTTGACAATAGTAACATATCGTCCCCATTCCTCTGGAAGGTTGTTGATGAACTTGATGTTTTGAACAATTTGTTTAGGTGCCAAATTGTTTCTGATCAACTCATTCATTAGAGTACAAAACCGTGTGTAGTAAGATTCAATTTGTTCAGCTGGTGTTGCTGTGAACTTCTCTCATTCAGTCAAAAGCTTGTTTTCCATTTCTTGAATGCCAATTTATGTACCATGACAAAGACGTCTAACTCGATCCCACATTTCTTTGGCAGTTTCACAGCTATCTACAGCACAAAATATTTCTTGTGGTAGACCGAGTTGAATTAGATGCATTGCTAGGTGATCAGCTTCAATTTGCTTCCAATCTGCTTCACTGTAATCCGATTCCTCTTGGATTTTGTACGTTGGTGCGACGGGAGGTGTTGCAGTAGGATTTCCAGCTGTTTCTTCAATCTCACTAGGCTGGAATGGACCTTTCTTAATGGAGTTAACCAAGAGTATACCTTGTCCATTAGGTTTGGATCTCATATATCGAAGCATACGACTCGTCCATGGAAGGTAACCACCTTTTTCCAACATTGGAGGTCGGTTTTCTGAACCTGCGGCATGTATGTCTTGTTGCGTAGTCATCTTTAAAATATTGTGTATGATAAAGTGGATTTAGGATCTTTGCAACAAAGTAGGAGACGTTGTTGTTGACGATTAAACTTGGTTGATGTTGTTGTGAAGCCTTGGTTTGTTGTTGATGATCGATGAAGTTGTAGGATTGGTTGAACGAAACAAATTTAAATAAAGTTACAAAATTTGATTAGAGTATAATTAAGACAAAGTCAAAAGTTTACAATTTCGACAAAAGTTATGTAAATTATAATTTAGATAAACTCGACAATTTCTATAGAAATTTCAATTTGACCAAAATTTATACAAATTATGGCTAAATATCAATTTAGATAGAAATATATCTAATTTATATAAATAGGTAATTTATATAAAATCTAACACTCTTATACAAGAGGTTAGATAACCGTTTGTCGAAGTATTTTACACTCTTATACAAGAGTAAAAATACCTTGTTCACTTTCGAGTTGACGAAATTACGTTCGAATCAAATCCTTAAAAATTATTTAACTTTGAAGTTGTTCAATTACAATTGCGAGGGCCTGAAGTGACAAATCCGAAAGATCTTCTAATTTTGCTGAAAGTACAAGGACTGAAGTTGCCAATTCCGAAAATTGCACCAATTGCGAGTCTTAAGTATGAATTGCAAGATCAAATGCGATAAAACACCACCAATTGCGAAATAATGTTGCAATTGCGAGACTGGTTCAATTCAGGAACCAATTGCGATAAAAACAGCAATTCCGAGACCCAATTGCGATAGAAGTGGAATTGCGAGACAATTGAATTGCGATAGAGCAATTGTGAGACAGCAGTGAATTGCGACAAAAGTGCCAATTGCGAGACGAATTGCGATGAAAGTGACAATTGCGATGAAACAGCAGCAATTGCGAGAAAAAGTGCAATTCCGAGAGAAATGAAGCAATTCCGAGAGAAATGCAATTCCTAGACACCTTTGACTTTCTGAAATGCGAAAATCTACTACTTTTTACCAACTTTTGTCCTTTTTCTCAATTCCCCATGCTTTGCCCATGCACATTTCTTACATACCCATACTTCTCTGCCACTTTTTCACTAACCTTACCAACTTCAATAATTCGCCTCAATTATTAAAATAATCAACAACACAACTTTTACAAAGTTGGTGATGATTTACGATCTGAAGACCAAGAACAACAAAGTACTAAACTTTTTACCAAGATATTCACAGCCCACTTCTAACAAACACACTTTATCTTTAATTTTTGTGGATCGAAAAGAATAAAAACACACTTTGTAACTTTTCTAATGAGAGAAAAATAAAAAACTTTGTTTTAATCTTTTCTAATGTGAAGCAAAAATAATAAGAATACTCCTACCTTAAAGCTAGGCTCTTGAAACCACTTGTAACAGTCGATCTTCACTTAGAATGAACACCGAATACTTTCCTCTTTATCACACAACACATTAGAACAAGATGATGCTTCACATACACATATTAAGAACAAGAAGAGAGATGTGGATCATAGGTATATTTTGGTCAAATGTTTATTAGCTTCAATGTGAAAGAAATAAACAAAAGACAAGTTACACACACACACACACACACACTCTTTTCTTACAAATGAGGCACACGCTAACTGTGAGTGTGTGTGTGCGTTAATATGAAAGTCAGCCAACCAAGGATGGGCCTTGGTGCGCTTTAATGTGGATCCTTTGTGTGGGCTTTGTATTTGCACTACACTTATACACTTTGCACTAATTAACTCTAATGCTACAAGCCCACTTTTAACTTACATATTATACATAACACATTTATTCTAAGAGGCAAATGACCATCTCTTCCAAATAGCATAATTAAATTGCTAACACTACCAGTAACCCACGACTAACAAACCCTATTTCTTCCCTGCAACTCGACTCATTCTATACACACACAACAAAACATGCAACCTTCATATACATCACACACATATACATATACTTTCCAGATTATGAGCCTTATATCCATACATTCTGTCCATTATTTCATGCACAATATAAATCCATATTTCATGCACATAAAACCTAATTTTACAGCCCATAATTATTTGTTATATCGACATGTATAATGTACGGACTCATGTGACTTCTTTCCAGATTTTAGATCGTATTTAAATGATCAAAACAAGCGTACAAATAGATCATACAATCGTGTTTGGTTCAGATTTTACAAGCCAAGACAGACCCTATATATCGACTTACCATTTCATCATTTTATGTGTGATCTCTTCCAGGTTTTAAGAGTTACAAGGTAATCGAATTAAGGATTAAAACACCAGGTTTATATACAGACTCGAATTGCAAAAAAATCCTCATGTCGACCTATGCTTACACATCTTATCATTTTATGTTATATTCAACCTTTCATTCTGATTATTTTATATCGACATAGACTATTTCCAAAGTACAGATTTCATATACGATTTCCATGATCATGACGAGAAGAAGTAAGACAAGAGTAGATTATACCTTCTGGATGACTCGAAGAAAGAACAAGAACAGAAAATCAGAATACCAACCTAACCACCGAACTTGTTACACCTTTAAACTGATTCGAACAGTCAACAAAAACCTTAGCCCAAAGCTTGTTTCGAATAACAGCCAACACCCTTTTGAATTCTTACGAGACCACGATCAAAAGAACCTTGTACGCCTCTTTTTGAACCACTTGATACTCGATTGAAAGAAGAACAGAGTTAAATGCCGCCACCTAGTTGTTTTAGGGTTTCTGTATTTTCTGAATGTGTGAATTTCGGTTTGAGAAGAATGAGGGGAAGATATAGGAGGAACTAGAGCCGAGCATTGGGGAGGATAAGAAGACCAAGTTCATCCGTCAAATTTTAAAATAATTCTAGGCTTTTCTTGGACCAAATGTTGTGTACAAACATTTATTCATTTTGGACCTAGCATAGGTCATGTTCAATATATACGTATTAAATCATGTATGTTTAATTTTTTTTTGGCTTATATTATGGCTTTCATATTTTGCAAATTCTCATGGTATAGCTGCTAGTTAAATCACTTGTATTCGGTTTCAAGTTCAACTTATTAACGGATTTTTAGAATCCACGTTTTAGGGTATTATAATCATTCACCTCAGTCTGTAGCTCATTCCTCTTCTTACTCAAAGACTCCATTACATGATTTTTATATCTTCCCAGAATCTTCACATTTCTCTTCAATGAACGCTTGCTATTAGTCATGATCAATATGAATAGAACAGAACTAAAAACAGAATTAGGTTTAATCACAGATCTGTTGAAACCGGATCAAACAGCAACTTTACACTACTAAACCAATTAATCAGAATTAATCAGTTATGAATGCTAAAAGAGTAAGAATTGTTATTATTGTTTTTGATTTTTTCATGATGGAAAAAAAATGCAGTAAAAATGAAATTGGGGGTTTCTTCAAAACTTTACAAAAATCTAATCTGCACACATCATCATGTGCGCACTGATGAAAATAATCGATTTAAGAATCTAAGGTAAGCAGATAACATGATTTGAGTAAAATGTATATCTACTTACTTTAGTAAATAAAACATTAACATCAACATGTTTCTACATGCTAATTTGGTATTTTGGTAAATGGATGAATAAAAGATGATGCTCAATGGATTGGACACCATTAAGAATGTATAAAAGGATACACACAAAGTTACTGATGATTTTTTAGAGATTATTGATTGCTAGCTTTTTTTCTAATTTGAGTTTAATGCTTATTTTATATTCTGTTTTTAATTTGTCAATGCAGGAAACAATAGTTGTCGCAAATCATGTTTTAGAAAAAGATGTTGGTGAACCAAACGATGTTGACACTGGATCGGTTCAGAAATAAAGTTATGCGATGTCATTCTCATACCTCCATATAGTAGAGATAACTTTCATGGATTTACTTAACGGGTGATTATACAAGGTTTCAATGTGTTTAACATTAAACATGAAAATAAAGGCCAAAACAAATTGAAATGAAAATTTTGTTCTGCTATATCATCTTATTTTGGTATGTGTGAGTAAATGCATTCTTGGTTGCGGGTTTGTTTCTTTTGAATGTTTATAGACTTATAGTTTCCTGTCGTTTGTTAAACTCATCTCCTATTTCGGACCATTAATCCAGTTTCCTTGTATCGGATGAAAAACTCCAAACATGTAGCCTAATCAATGAAGCAACATGACCAGAAAATTCAGTACAAAATTTTTGGATATATATAAGAGTGAAAAAAGAGAGCATATTGAGAAAATCCCACATCGGCTGAGTGACTAAAGTGAAAGATAAGGAAGCTGTATAAAATGGGAAAGAAGCTACAAGGTTAAGTACTTACCTGGATGAGGTCTATGAGTGATCAAGAAGGCTCATGGCCTAGGTTGGTTACCTCCATTGCACTTAGGTTGGTCGAGTCTACATCGTAATTTGTTGCTGCAGGGGCCTGCATTCGCGCAGCCCCTAACCAATTATCTAGTTGAAATCTTCTCTGTTGGTTGTGTAGCTAGTGCCCTTATCGACATGTACTCTAAATGTGGGTGTGTTAAACATGCAAGAAGTGTATGACTTGGTGCATGAGTTGGGCACAGAAGTGATGGATTCAATGGTTGGATCTTTCTTGAATGGGTGTGTGGTTTATAATATACTGGATTTGGCTAGAAAAATGGCTGAAAATGTGATGAAAATAGAGATTAACAGACTAGGTGGGTTTGTTACCTTGTCTAAAATTTATGCAGGTGAAGGAGATTGGGCCAAAGTAGAGATGTCAAGGGAGGTAATGAAGTTGCAAGAGGAACCTGGTTTTAGTTCTTTGTCTAACCTGCTAGAGATAGACACATAGAAGTTCCACCCGGTGACAACATTTCCGTGGTAACTTAAAGAATGTGACTCGGTAGTCTGTATTTTTACTACAGTGGTCGGATAAGCCAACTCAAATCCCTGAGAATATGGTGTTTTATAACATTTGTTAACAAAGAACTGGGTTGTTGGTATAGTACTATAATTGCAAGTCTGTATTTTTATTACACTACGCGGTTTGGTTAATTAAGTTAAAAATTACCCGTTTTTTACCGTCATTTTTACTTTTTCAATTAAATATCTTTTATATCTCTATAATTTCATATCCTCATCACATAAACCATCACTGCAACAACTCCTCGTCTTCCATACTTTCAATCTCAAATAACCACACACAAAATTCTTATGGATTGTTCTCTTCCACATATTATCGAGGAAATCAAAGCTAAAGTAATGAAACAAGTTGATGAGGATAGAGGTCGTTCAGAAGCGCTGGTGTAAACAGCTAGGATCTTTTTAAACACGAGTAAAGCTAAAGAAGATATGTTTGAAGGATACAAGGAATGCAAAGATATTATGCCAACAAATCGTGCTTTGATTGAGACTTTTGAAAAAGTAGAAGCTTCAATAGATTACGATATTTCTGTAGAGACTGAAAATCGGGTGTTTGTGGTTCGGGTGGCCTTGGTTGGCTGTTAAAGATGAAGGTGTTCATCTTAGAGAGAGAGTAGTGAGAGGGTGGAGAGAATATGTCAAATGTTTATCTTTATTGAAAGTAAACAAATGAATGGTACAATAATCCCACACACCTACATGGAGAGTCATGTGGGTATATATAGGCTCTTTTACATAACTAGTTTGCCTATTGAACATAAGTAGTCCCTGTGTGAGCTACTTAATACAAACCTAGTCCAATTCACGTGAGTGACGACATCTTTATAAAAAAGCGAGTCTAACAATCTCCCTCCAAGATGTCGTCACAAGTGAATGGTTACAATGAGACCTATAAACAATACAAAGTAAATTGCAATAATAAACTTTTCCATAAGTGCAGAGTCTCTGTAGTCTAGATCCTGAGACAGAGTTGAAGTTCTCTCTATTCCGAAAGATCGCAGCCTCGATCTTTGGTGCTGAAGGCACACATCCTTGTAGCTCTGAACTTCAACTGTAATGTACTAGCTAGGTTATTACTCCCTCCTAACTAGTGAGCCCTTTATTCTTTTCTTTAGCCTTTAAGCACGCAGCGGAGACTGTAGCGCAATGGCTGTCGTTCGGGAGCATTAACATATCTCACAAAGTAATTGCATCAAAGTAGATAATAAGCCGTACTTCTCTCTCCATATCCTTCTCCCTCCTAAGGGCGTACTTCTCCCTCCTGATGATTGCGAGTCATCGTAATCATCATATAATAATGTACATGGCTTGGAGTACCTTGAACTTGAAGCAATACTAAATCCATGATAGCACGTCGACAACCCGTCGAGGCTTAATTATTGTGAGAATATGTTAAAAAATACTCTCAATACGTCTCTCAAACCAACCGTAAAATTCACCGGCTTCTAATAAATGACCACATGTGGAGATAACCCGATATGACCAACTTGAACAAGAAGTAAACACCTCCCCTCAAATGTGACTTAATCTTGTACGATAATGTGACTAAGAACCTATACTGAGCACTACAACGTAACTCCTTAAAGCATAGGTCGTTTCATATACCCATCCATCCTTCCTTAATAGTATATGAACATCTCTTGAACTATCCACATCTTTGTGTGTCACTGAGTACTCCATCTCAGTTTTGATAGTTAACTGGGTCTTCGTCCATCCTCCCCTTGACCTATGAAAACTAGATAATCCAAGACTTAATCACTACACCCATGAGAGCCCAAACAAGTATCTCAAAAAGTCATGCATCCAACCAACCTCTAGACTTTGAGATAAATAAGTACACACGCACGAAAAATGTCACTTCAAAATCAAATCAATAATACCATTCTTCTCCCGTAGTCATTCTTCTTAACCATATTAGCCGTGAATGATGTATCCCCGTGATTGTTGCGATGGTAACCCTATATCCCTCTTTTTTTTTTTTTTTTTTTTTTTTTTTTTTTTTTTTTGACATAATTTGAAATACACAAGGAAATGCCATTACAAGAAGGCTAGAAAAAGTTGAGTATAACAGATTTTGACGTCAATTTTCACCTAAAAAATTCGAATTTTGACCAAAAAAATTTAAATTTTGGGCCAAAATTTTCACTATTATACCAAAATTTGAATCTCGCGTAAAAATCGAACGTTTAATCACCTGAAAAAATTAAATTTTACTCCAATTTTCCCGCCAAAAAACTTTTTTTTTTTTTTTTTTTTTTTTTTTTTTTTTTTTTTTTTTTTTTTTTTTTAGGAAGGGATACTAAGTTGAAGGGTATGAAAATGGAAAGGTTATAATCGGACATATTTCTCAATTTCAAAAGAACTGAATCGCGATAACATCCCAAACGAGATAACACCCCAAATGCGATAACCCCAAATGCGATAACCCCAAATGCGATAACCCCAACTGAGATAGCCCCAACTGCGATAACCCTAAATGCGATAACCCCAACTGAGATAACCCCAACTGCGATAACCCCAACTGCGATAACCCCAACTGCGATAAATCCCATTCGCGATAAATCTCAAGTGCGATAACAGCCCAAATGCGATAAACCTCAATTGCGATAAATCCCAACTGCGATAATTCCCAATCGAGATAACATCCAATCGCGATAAAATTCAAATGCGATAAAATGGCAAATGCGATAAAAGTCAACTCCTTTATCGAATTTGCAGCAATAATTGAGTCCAATAATTGAGGTCCACTGTTCATTTTCCGACCATCTTTTTCTGCCCAGATCTGACCATAAAACCCATTTTGAGCATAAAACTCGACCGTATAACCATCAGATCTACCACATATCACGGATTTAGAGGACAAAAACGAGCTCAATCAAACCTTAAAGCTAGAACTGTTACGTGATCTAACCTCGTATGACCATGGATTTGAGATGTTTTTGACCATCAAGGATACATAAGACCAGTAATAAGCCCGTTTTTATCATATGAAACGGAAATAAATTCCGATGACCGGAAAAACGAATTTTCCGATGACTAAAATGAAGATAAAAACAGCCTAAAACTTTGAATCGAACCACAAAAATCAGTAAACTCACCAAGAATCTCCCAGGTTTGCTCTGATACCAATTGTAGAGACTGAAAATCGGGTGTTTGTGGTTCGGGTGGCCTTGGTTGGCTGTTAAAGATGAAGGTGTTCATCTTAGAGAGAGAGTAGTGAGAGGGTGGAGAGAATATGTCAAATGTTTATCTTTATTGAAAGTAAACAAATGAATGGTACAATAATCCCACACACCCACATGGAGAGTCATGTGGGTATATATAGGCTCTTTTACATAACTAGTTTGCCTATTGAACATAAGTAGTCCCTGTGAGAGCTACTTAATACAAACCTAGTCCAATTCACGTGAGTGACGACATCTTATTAAAAAAGCGAGTCTAACATCAATAGATTACGATATTTCTTTTTATTTGATTACCATGGTGGGAAAATAAATAATCAAGTGAGTGAAAAAATTATTAGCATGCAGTAAATAAAATAATATGTTTTTTTTTTTTTTTTTTTTTTCGTGTAATATTTTTTTCTATATGGTATTATGTTATTTTTATATTAATGTAATTTGTTTTTAATATATATGTACTTTTCTATAACGTGTTAATGCAATGTAATGTGACATCGTAATGAACTTGTATCTATATTTATTTAGGGTTAATAGACAAATATGTTACCAAAGTTTGCCAAAATGTTCGCATAAGTTACTAAAGTTTAAAATGTTACAAATAGGTTACTAAAGTTTGATCTCCGGTTATATAAGTTACTGAACCTTTTAAATGATGACATGACTTATTTTTTAAGTACAAAACGATCCTTGTCGATAGCTTTGAAATAGTGGTCTAGGGACTAATTCCGTGAAACCCGGCTAACGACGAGGACCGTTTTGTACTTAAAAAATATGTCATGTCATCATTTAAAAGGTTCAGTAACTTATGTAACCGGAAACCAAACTTTAGTAACCTATTTGTAATGTTTTAAACATTAGTAACTTAGGCGAAAATTTTGGCAAACTTTGGTAACATATTTGTATATTAAGCCATTTATTTATATGTGTTTATCGTATTTTTCTATAGTGACAATGTAACAAGCGACATCGCTATATAAATGTCATTTGCAACACCAATTTTAATAGTCCAATAATGAACTTATTCACCTACTTTGACATCATCCTGAAAACAACTAGAGTGAACGGTTTTCAACGTTCAGTAACATAAATGAAGAAAACGCAAACTTTAGTAACTTAGGTGAACATTTTCGCAAAGTTTGGTAACATATTTGTACATTAACCACTCTAATGACATGGAATGGGTTAACCAGTAAACACCTCGGAGTAACCGGAATGAATGACTTTTGTGCAAATATTACGATATTTAATCTATACAGTCTCGTCTTTTTGATTGATGACAAACATGTAACTTGATACATAACGTAAAATGTACAAGTTACTCGAAATCATATTTTGTGTCAACATATATTCAACACCTCTCGACGTCTCAAGTCCTCGTATGCTACAACACAGGTTCCTACATGTTTGTTATGTGCCATTATGATCAAACCCCTTAACAAATCATTTAGAATGTTTACAATAAGTTTAGAGTCATTAAGTATTTTAAAATGTTAACCATTCTATTTCGAACCTCATTATACATTTTGCATATACAAGTATTTTTACTTGTACATCATGCTTCCTAAGTTGTATTCATGTCAAAACAAAATAAGTGCCACATCAAGTGTAAAAGTGCACTTTAGGTGTCGAAATAGGATAAGTGCACTTTAGGTGTCAAACTAAGACAAATGTGTTTACATACTTCTAAAAATGATGTTAATGACATAATAACTTAAGTCCTTTAATAGCATAAGTAGTTTAACATTTTTAGTAGCACATAAACTAACATGGTACAACTTGTTAAACATATATTAACTAGTTAAGTAATACATTTTACAAACAAACTTTTGTTTATATTTTAATCAAAATAAAAATGGTTTTATTACCTCATGCATAGTGTCATCAAAATCTTGAAAGATCACAAATGATATCTTGGAAAGATTGTGTAAATATTTTGGAAAGATTTGCAAAGATTTTGGAATTTTAGAAAATATCTTTGTTAGGATACTAGTAAGATCATGTATATATTTTGGTTAGATTTGATCAAAGATTTTAAAAATTTTTTGTCATGTCCCCACGGAACCAATTGCATACACGGACGGAATCCTTATTTTGGTTCCGTCTGATCCGTGGGTTGCTGAGCTTGTTAGCTATAAATAGTAGCCCATTGTTTACTCATTTCCACATCACTTGAACATACATTTTCTCTACCCTTTTGCATAGATTTAGATTAGTAGATAACAATGTAGTAACATACATTAATCACCATTATCATCATGATCATAATGCTTCTAACTTTCATTATGTTGTAAGCATACTCCTGAAATGATCCTACGAAGCAAGCTTAGAGATCTTGAGTCATCATCCACCACAAGCATACATATATGAAGATCTATCACAACAAGCATAGGGAACTTGTGATCTTCATCCATTGAAGACTTCCTATCAATGGAAGTTCATTTAGATTAGTCATTCATATCCATTAGAAATTTATGTCATGGATCGTCATTGTAAACATCATTGTATCATCACACTCTATTAACCAAATTAGATTAGATGGTTTATGTGTTTATGCCATAAAATACAAGGTTTTTATGTTGGTCCATAAAACATAACGGGAGTGGTTGTACCCTTTTAAAAGAACTCGACATCTAGCTTAGTGTCAGAAATATTATATAGGCGACGTTAGGTTGGTTCTATCTCGAACTAGAACCCATTATTTAGCTTTGTACAGGAAAAAGTGTGAGCGATGTTTTTAAGGTTTTCTCTGCCGAGCAGGGAGCTTGTTGATCTAGTGAAGTAACTCTCGAGTTGGGTACTCGGAGAGTGGAGTAGGGCGGAGAGGAGCTCCGTAACCGAACCACTATAAATCATCGTGTTCGGTTTGCGCTTTCTTTTACTTACTGCTTTACTTTTATACTTGCATTATATTATTGCTTGTGTTCTGACTTGATGGTTATACTTGTGTGACAACTTGTTTTAGTATATGCTAGTCATAAACTATAATTGGCATCTTTCATATTACAACAAGCTTAATCGGATATTTGATACAAGTTTTAAGATTTTAAAACGGTAAAGTAACCACCCCCCCCCCTCTACGTTTTCACAATTGGTATCAGAGCCTCGTGGCTCTTATTTTCAAAACAAATGGTTTTTAAAATGGAGTACGATCCATGTATCAAATTACCATTGAAGCGGAATATAATATGAAAAATCTTTCGCTAATTATTTTATTGTTAAATGTTACTTTATATACAAGCTTGAAGGTGTCCTTGAAAAATAAAATAAAGATTTCTTAAAAGAATTTGTAAATGTCAAATTATGAGCTTAAAGAAAAATTACGATAAATACGGTTTTGAAAGGAGCGTTTGGGATAACTATAAATTTAGTTGAAAAATCACCTCCGTAAATGATTAGATAAGTAATGTTAAAAATAAGTGTACTATGTGTTTACTACCAAATCTATTAAGTTCTACACATTCTCGCTATGCGAAAATACATGTTTTTAGCATTCTGTGACATTCTGTCTTAGAGATACACTGATCAGACGGAACCCTTTGAAGGGTTCCTTGCCCTTTAGAGAAGGGTTCATTGGTCTGCACAGTCCAAAATTTTTGCAAACTTCAAAAATTCATAACTAATTAACCGTAAGTCCGTATGAGTCGCGCCACCTATCATTTTAAATGGAATTAAGTCTAATTTCATTTAAAAATAATCTCATGGCATAAATCTAAATTGAAGTAAGTAAAATAAATCAAAAGCTACAACCTGTCCAAAATATTAAGTTTCATTTTGACATAGCAACTCAAACTTTTGAGTCAGGCAATGTAAGTTGGTATCCTTTGAACATTGATATGATTTCTTTTGAAACTAAAGAATTTGGTGCTATTTATATATATAAAGGAAACTAATAAAGCTTGATATACATCGCCATATTTAAACGCAAAATGACGAAAAATATCTTTCTTTTTATGCTATGCTATATGACTACTTGTTTTGGTTATTTGCATACATGTTGTTTGTTTATTGAAAGTTGTGATTGCACTTATTTATTTGTGACACATAAGTGTCAATATTTCCATGTTGTTTATTCGCTTGTTTGTCAATTTCTTGTTTATGCACAATAGGACATTTGCTAGATTTTGTGCACTAAGTTGGAAATTTTTTTTTTTGCATTACTTATTGACTTAGATAACTTTCTTTGCATATGTTATATTAAAATCTTGCATAATTCATTTATGAATGAGAACTAAGTAAAACTAGTCAAGTATTTTGAAAAATGTTTTTTTGCACAAACTCTCACCTAATAGTTTAAGTATTAAAATGTGTCACTACGTTCAATGACTATCTAAACATATAGTATCTTTGAAAAAGGTGTTTGGTAGAATAACTAAAAATGATTTATGAACTATTATGTGCTTTATGGGATGATAAGTTTGCTACTAATCTATCATGTGAACTAACGGTTCATCTTGCAGGAAGATAACATAGTTATGTTATCAATTTTCATTTTTCACTTTATTAGTGAAATTTCTAGCCCTTGCTTGATCTATACCAATACATGTGTTAATACCTGTTCTATTGTTGTTTTCTTATCACAACTACTTAATTACACATCTTTTAGGAAAATTTACGGGATTTGAACATGGTTCGGGGGATGAAAAATGCCCTCTGTGAACATTTTGGCACCACGGATCATGCAGAACCAAAAATTTGGTTCCGCCTGTGTATTATTTTGGTACTGCCAAAATATTACCCGCGGATGAGGCGGAACTAAATTATGGGTTCCGCCCGTTATGTCATAAGGTACCGCCAGCCTGCAATAACACATTTTCATTTTCATTTAAATCTCGCACTCTAGATTACTCACTTTTGTTACTAGGATACTTTTCACTGATATTCACTCATATTAGGATCATGTCATCTTACTTGCACCAATAGGATAACCATCTCTGATCATACTTTCAAATTTCATGAAAAGGCTCCGAGGTACCTTTCTTTATAAAGGAAGGAACCCTAAAATTGGTTCCTTGCAATCCATGGACCACTGAGATTTTGTGATCATTACACACATTCACTGCATTCTTCCGTCCCTTACTCATCCTTTATCCATTAGCTTGATTTGTTTTATGAATTGACAACTTATGTATTTTGTCCAAAATATTCAAGTAAAATTGACTTACGATTGTAGTCATTAAAAGTCATATCCGAAAAATCAAAGTATTTTAACAACATATGTTAAGACACTTAACCTAACACTCTTCCAATCAATAAGAATAAAACAATTGTCAATTGGTCTTCATCCTTGAACATTTAAAACTTAAGTTCACTTTTTCTTTCACCATCATCTCATCACATTCACCTCTGTGATATATCTCTTCCCCTAAGCTTCACAATCATGACCAAAACTTCAAGAACTTCACCCACTAGTTTTACCAACCAATGGACCACAAGAATTAGTATTCATCCTTGTTGTTTTCAGCATCTATGAAACCTAAGTACTCCCACAAGCACAACAAACCTCTACATCCTTCTTTAGACACACTACAAGACCTACCACCTAGCTCAACCAATCCACCATCCTTACCATCATTTGAATCCTCTGAGTGCATTGCAAAAAAAATGCCCTTTGTCCAATACTCATACCAAATCAAATACACGTTGAACAAAATCAACCATACTTTCCCACTTATGAGGACTTAGATAATTCATTATTGCTAGAACCTCCACTATCAAATGCGCATGATGCTCCTGGTAACTTTTATCAATTTCCACTAGATATAAGTAGTACTACTTTCACAATTTATCAAAGTATTAGTAATACTATGTCGTTAAACTTCTGCATAAGTTTCGTTAAACCTTAAATCAACATTTTAACAATATATGTTAAAATGCAATCACAAAGCCAACCTCATACACCCCGAGCGACAATGACTCTGGAGGAGTATACATAAGAAACTCGAGTGAATTCCTCTTTTCATCATCTAGTGAATATAATCTTAAGACCAAGTATATTTAGTATAGGACTATCTGATTCGAACACTTTGGCTTCATATCTTCATTTAGGGAAACATGATGTTTTGGAAAACATTATGCCTAAGAAAACATGCGTTAAGTTTTCATCTTGTTAAAGGGATAATGTATATCCTATGTATCATTCTCTCCTTACGACATGAGCAGTTGTGTTATAAGAGATTTCATTAAATCTCAGTGGCTAAATGATCTTGAACAAACATCTACAAGTTCTATGAAATAGCATATCTTCTTCATCTTGTCATACTTGTTTTCATAAGCATGATAACTTTATCCCATGGGATAATCTTATGTGTTGAAAGATACTATTTGTATCTATTTCCTTTCAAGCGTACATCATAACCTAACCTTGCTCATAATCTAGTTTAAATCTTGTGCACGTCCACGGTTAAAACTACATATCTCTAGAGCATACAAAATATCTATTCAAGTTGGTAACCTTACTTAGATTCTTGTTGAATAAAATTCCAAAGAACTTTCTTGAGAACGTTCGTGATTTAACATATTCCATTGACACACAAACACGCCCACACTTTCCTGGAACATTTTGGAAGATGTAGGAAGTGTGTATCTATTTATTAGTTAGAACTTTGCTTAGTTGGCAACCTTAGTCCCTTTGGCATTTTAATAATTCATTCTTAGTACTAGAACAAGTTGGTGACAGTTTAAGGATTTGGTAAGAACAGTCCCTGCAAGCTAGAACAAGGTGGTTCTAGTACTAAAACAAGATTGTTCTAGTTCTAGTTTGGTCATTTGGAAACTTAGGTCCCTTAAGTCCTTTTTCTTTCTACTTTGGCCACATTAACTTTATAACTAATTTAGCACTTGTCAACTTAAATCCCTTAAGTCCTTCTCTCTTATAAGAGTAACACATCAATCTTTCTATAACCTCATTACACATTCTTTGACCATTAGTTTGACTATTGGGCCAAGTATTGGTAAATTATCATCTTTTATATACTTCAATAGGCAAAAATAGGAATTCCAATATTTCTAACATGAGAATGACTACTGGAGAACCTATTGCACTAGAAACTCAATCTAACCTAATGGTTAAATTGCTTTCAGGAGAGAAATTGGGTATCACCCGTAAAAATGGTCGTGTTTAGCCTTGATTGAGCACCGCTAGTAATAGTCTCATATTCATTCTCCAACTTGAAAAATCTTTATTCCTATACTTGCCTAAAGCAAGTGTTAAAATAAGATATTTTTCCTTGCCTTAGGAATATTAATCAAACAAGTAGTAGATATAACTTTTCTTTCTTTAGTTTATTAAAATCTCTTGCATTACACATAAATTTGTTGATTACATGTTTTTGTTTGATATGATTATGTATCTTGACTTTATCATGATAACTATTTGATTAATAGTCAAATATGTAAACCTTGGAAAAGGTTTTGTCTGCATGCTTATATGTTTCGTGCTACTAAATGTTGACATGATTTGTATTATATCTTCATTATCTCTTTATATGATTCCTCACAATATTAACATGTTACTTGTTAACTCATATGCCATTTTAATACATGATGTTTTTATATGATGTATCTATGTTTAAAAGCTCTTGTCTTTTGTTGGCATTCATTAAATCTATGCATAAGATGGTCTAAATAATACATGCTCCAAAATGTTACAATTTAAACATGGTTTGCATGAATTTTCCGTCTTGCTTATTTTGTGACTTTGTCACATTATTTGTTCGCTACGCGTGCACTTATAATTTGTTGAAGTGCTTTTGGTATGATAAACATTTAGAAGTCGTATTATCCTACACATTAATCACATGGATCATTAAGTTTTAGAGGCTTGGCATTAAATTTGTGTATCTTTCAACCGACCTTTTTTCAAATCTCATTAGTGCTTCCACTTTCCAAAAATCACCTCCATTACTATTTAGCTATAACAAATATCTAAATCCTTTCCACCTCCTATGAGAAAACCACATGCCTCGTCATTCGATCATCTCGCATTGATAGAGAAGAGCTACATAACTTCAAGGATGAAGTTCATTGTATGCTAACCATCATCCGCAAAAACATTACTAAGCTCATCGCTTTCATTAACCTGCAACCTCCTAAACACTTTATCGTCATTCTTTATCCGATGCATTACACATTATGTTGGATGTCCACCTATTAAGGCGGAGAGAAATTCATTCACATAATTGTCTTTTGTCAATTTGTATTAAAGAACACTTACTCATGATTCTTACACCCTCAAATACCAACACACATGCTTACACCATCCAGTTAAAATTAGTTCACAAAATCACAAGTGTTTCAAACCTTTTTAACCCAACATCACATGTTTGCACCAATACCTCGTCAAGTGAAGAACACAACTTGTGTTTGACAAACCTCCTAAACGAGAACCATTGAATATCCTTAGACTTGGACTAGGATTAATGGAACCAAATCCGTATTTATAAGTAAATAGATCTTAGCTCGAACCTTCGTTTGATCCAAAAAAAAAAATACAAAACAAAACAAAAAACGTGACCAAGTCAAATTCTAGTCCTAAGGTACCCTTCGATACAACGGACGAAACCAAAAATTTGGTTCTGCCCAATCCGTGGATACCTGGGTCAGTATTTAACTGCTTAAAACAAACAACCCTCTTACAACCAACGAGTCTAGGATTTTCTTTTTAACCTGAATCTCACAACTTCATTGTCTAGAACACCATCATAGGATCTCATCCTTTTCTTCGTTGATACATATCAGGCACGTCACTGTCAGTGCAAATGATACATTAATCAAAACGGTCATTCCCAACACTTTCTCAACACATCGGCCTAACCAACACTCTCCCATCATATGATGTCATTCTCTTCCTCGTATAGGTATTTAGTATTCTTTATTCTTTCATATGGAATTTTTTGTTCCTAGGTGCTTATTGTCTTCACTTCTTTTTAATTCCATTCAAGCGTATATCATGGCATGATACATCATCTTTGGTAGACGATTATGTCATAAAAGATCATGTCGGTCAAAACCATTTTTATACTCGCTCTCCCATTATCACCTAGAATAGGTCATTTTTATAAATATCAATGAGTTAACAAATTTTGTTCTTGTTAGCATCAAATGATATCAGTCAAATCATGACCTTAACCTTCTTCAATATTCTTATAGCATTTTCTATACATACGAGTTTCTAAAATTATTAATAATTGCATGCATTATAACAACCACCTTCCATCACCTCTTTCACTAATCATCACCACCATGGATTAGCGAAAAACCTACTTCTATCAATCTTGAATCATCTACCGAGTTATCACCACATGAATGCTACTAGAAAACCAACACCAACACTAACACCACTCACTTTAACTCTTAATATTTTAACTTCACTTTATATCTTCCTTCTAGGCATTATTTTGCAGGCTTTTATCATATTATATTCTCGTTTTCTTATGATTGTAATTCTTATTAGAAGACTACACTTCATGAGATCTTTGATTTCATAATCATGGTTCTCTACTTAGAGTTGCTTGTGATTATATCATTTATATATTGCATATATACATCATATTTTTCTTTGTCAAAAAGATGAAATATATTGCACTAATTCTTTTATTGTAGGTTCATCATCATATACACTCGATTGTATATAACTTACTCATCTAAGGATGAAGTTTGCATCAATTATTTTCCTTATTTTAGGTGCTTCTTGACACCCTCGAACAAGGAGGAATATCCATCAAGCACTCAAATTGCATTGTCTATACACTAGGTTGTATATGACATATTTGTCTAAAGACAAAGCTTCTATTATACTAATATTTGTTTTGTAGGTTGATCTTGACGCCCTAGAGCAAGGGGGAGCTTCCCTCAAGCATTTATAGAATGCATCTTATACACACTTTGTTGTATATCACATACTCGTCCAAGGACGAATATTGTTTTGCACTAATATTTGTTTTGTAGCTTTTTAATCATACCATGACACCTCGATCAAGGGGGAGCAACCGTCAAGGGGGAGCATGCACCCATTCATAATCACTGTCATTCTTCGACACACCTTTGTGTTTTGATAAAATGGAGGAGATAGTCCAGCATAGCTTACCCACGTGTATCGTTTGCTATGTGCATTTTCTTTATCATGCATTTATCATATATTTTTTATGTTGCACAAAACTAACCTTGATGTAGGTTAATAGTCTAAATTTGATTCATGAATCCGATACCAAACAAGGGCAATAACCTAGGAGATTGGAGTAGACAATTTAACTTCACTAGGGATGATGCAAGCTCGCCTTTTTAGAGAGAAATGAAGTTAACTCCAAGAACACACCCTTTTTGTTTCGACAAAAGGGGGAGATGAGTGTAAACGGAGGAGGTAATGTAAAAGGTAGTACGGACACAAGAAACTTTTTACATTTTACTATCTATCACATTTATATATTTTGTCATCATAAAAAAGGGGGAGATTGTTTGTGCAAATATTACGATATTTAATATATACAGTGTCGTCTGTTTTGATTGATGACAAACGTGTAACTTGATACATAACGTAAATGTACAAGTTACTCGTAATTATATTTTGTCTCAACATACATTCAACACCTCTCGACGTCTCAAGTCCTCGTATGCTACAACACAGGTTCGTACATGTTTGTTATGTGGCATTATGATCAAACCCCTTTAAAAAATCATTTAGAATGTTTAAAATACGTTTAGAGTCATTAAGTATTATAAACAGTTAACCATTCTATTTCAAACCTCATTATACATTTTGCATGTACAAGTATTTTTACTTGTACATCATGCTTCCTGAGTTGTATCATCACAATCTATTCACCAAACTAGATCAGATGGTTTATGTGTTTATGCCATAAAACACAAAGTTTTTATGTTGGGCCATAAATCATAACGGGAGTGGTTTTACCCTTGTAAAAGAACTCGACATCAAGCTTAGTATCGGAAATACTGTATAGGCGACGTTAGGTTGGTTCTACCTCGAACTAGAACCCGGTATTTAGCTTTGTACCGGAAAAAGTGTAAGCGACGTTTGTAAGGTTTTCTCCGCCTAGAAGGGAGCTTGTTGATCTAGTGAAGTAACTCTCGAGTTGGGTACTCGGGGAGTGGAGTAGGGCGGAGAGGAGCTCCGTGACCGAACCACTATAAATCATCGTGTTCGGTTTGCGCTTTTTTTTATTTACTGCTTTACTTTTATACTTGCATTATATTATTGCTTGTTTGTGACTTGATGGTTATACTTGTGTGACAATCTGTTTTAGTATATGCTAGTTATAAACTATAATTGGCATCTTTCATATTACAACAAGCTTAATCGGATATTTGATACAACAAGTTTTAATATTTTAAAACGGTAACGTATTTACCCCCCCCCCCCCCACACGTTTTCACAAATGATTTTCAAATGTTTAATAACTGGGATGAAGAATTCGCAAAGTTTAATAACTTGGATGAACAAAAATAATGTTCAGTAACTTATGTGAACATTTTATAAAAGTTTGTTAACATATTTGTATATCAACGCGCTAGTAAAAATGATAGAACTCATGATTTGGAAAAGGGAAAAAAAGAGTCCCACTCAAAACGAAACACCTACATTGTAGGGTTGGACACTTGAACTCATCGCGCCAAACATCAAATGGTCAAGAAGTATATTTCTTTCTTTAGAGCTCTACCCTTAACTTACCTAATCTTTTTTATATTAAAAGAAATTACAAATTGGAAAAAAAAAAATATTATTATTTACCGATAGGAGAGCTTGATTTTGAAATCAAGTCTCCTGATTGTGAAAAAAAAAGTTCAAAACTAAATTAGTTTGGACAAAGTTTTGAAAATTTAGTGGAGAAAAAGAATAAAAATACGCATGAATTTTAATTTTTAGACTTGAGTGTAAATAAACATTATATTTTAATTGTTTAATAGAATATACAATTAAACTTTAAACTTTTAAAAAGAGGTTAATCTTAAAACTTATTTTATGAACTTAAGTGTAAAAACCTCGATTTCAATAATTTCTAAAAATATTTATATATATAACAAAAACCCTATATACTTTAAAATGTTTTATAAACAAATGATACTACTATTATTTTTATCGTTATTATTATATTAGTAATAATTTATTATTAAAATGAGCGTAAACTTAAAACATCGTTAACGTACGTCTGCATGTTATTGAGTATATGCACGAACTAAATATAAAACACATTATTTTACCGGGGGAACCATTTACCTAAAAAAAATATAAAACTAATCCCCCATTGGTCATGGAGGTTCATCTACGATGACTCCGGGCTATCCAAAAAGGTAGTCGCCCTGGGATTAGTTGGCTCACAAAGTCGAGTCAAAAACCCAGGTAATATATATAAATATATATATATATATATATATATATATATATATATATATATATATATATATATATATATATATATATATATATATGGGGCGTTATTGTGGTGTACAAGCTTAAAATAGATAAAATAGGTACACACGTGGACCGTTGGATCAAACATTGTAGATGAGATTAGAGATTAAGTAGATGAGTGGTACAATTGTAATTAAGTGAAAAACAAATGACATTTGTGTACCGAGCTTATATCATTTGTTGATCCTCATTAGACCAAGAGTAGTGGTGTTTGAATTTTTGAATGTGGGTTGGGGCAAATTGCGACACGTGGCATGTATTGGTAATGAAAGTTTGTAAAAAAATGGGAGTAGTGGGATGGGGCATTGAAGCTTTGGGTTTTTTTTTTTTTTTTTTTTTTTTTTTTTTTTTTTTTTTTTTTTTAATTTAAATTTATTTAACACCTTTATTTTTTACGTTAAAGCTTTAAAATTACAACAGTTAACGTTAAATCTTTATAAATTGTTTTAAAATACTTAAAAATATAAAAAAAAAATTAAAAATCATATCTTTAACGCTGGCGTTAAAGATAAGATTTTAACTGTTAACGCTCAGTGAATTGAATGTTAACATTCAATTTTTACCCCTTTCCACGTTGACGTTCAACTTCCTCAACGTTAACGTGGACTTTGACCACCGTTTAAGCCCATTTTTACCTATAAATACCACACGTTTTTTACCTTTAACGCCACAATTCTAACCCTAAAACTTTAACTTTGCCGTCAACGTTCACAAAAACTAAAAAAAAATGGCTAGCGGGAGCGATGCACGAGTTCCATGGGAAGAAAGCGAAGAAATCGCTTTGGTGAACTTGTATTTGACTGTCTCCGACGTTCGGGCGGAGTCAAATGATACGAGGAAGGACTTTTCGATACGGGTTAGGTGAGATTTTCACATCTTGCTTGGTAGGGAGCGGGAATACCGTAACATGGACATGATAACGTCCAAGTGGCATTCACTTCGGGCGGAGTTATTTGAGTTCGAACGGTGTTACCGTGAGTGCGTCAACGAGTTGGATGATGAAGATGTCCAACTCGATGATGCGAACAGGCTGTGGAGGGAGCGACATGCCGGGGTCTCGTTCAAGCACCTCACGAGTTGGGCCCTTGCGAAGAACCACGTGGGCACCAACATTTTTAATTTTTAGGTTGTTTTTTTTGTTTGTTTTTAGTTTTTATTTTTTATTTTAATGAATGTATTTTTTAATGTAATGAATGTTTTTTTTTTGTTTAACGTAGGGTTTTTAATTATATTTGCATCGTTAACGTTCATAAAGTGAAAAAAAAAAAAAAAAAAAAAAAAAAACTTAATAATTATATTTAAAATTAATAAAAGTAAATAAAATAAGTCAAATACAACCTTCAACAGTCGTTGGATTTTATAGCTTTTAACGGGCTTCAACGCCCCATGGAGTGGGCCAACGGGCGTTGAAGGGGCAACTGAACCCACTTCAACGCCCAAGGTAGCAATTACAGGTTAGGTAGCCACAATAACGCACCCCCACCGCAAATCATAATCCCCAAAATCGAGGAATCAATCATCAATCCCTAGATTTTCGTTCTACAATTTTACTTTAAATACTGATAGCGAAGGTGTATCTGCAATCATAAATAAGAAGAATGACGATTTTTGAACCCATAGTGATCGAAAATGAGAATGAGGAAGAAATATCTTGGTAATTGATACATTGTTTGTCTTTTTTTTTTTTTTTTTTTTTTTTTTTTTTTTTTTTTTTTTATCAAATCAATATAGAGTGTTTGTTAATTAGTTGTTGGTTTTTGGTCTCAGTTCGACGAAGTGGAAGGTTGTCAAATATTAGACGACCAAACAGCGATAATGAGGAATATGAAACAATCGATCTAACTCTTGATGGAGATAGTTGCTGGTATTTCTTATTAAAAATATACGTTTTTTAATCATTGGGTTGTGATTCGGTTGATTTATGTGTACTAGCTACATGTTGTGTATGACTTGAATGAGTGGTATAAGCTGCTTTCCTAACTTGTGTGTATGAGTTGAGTGAGTTGTATAAGTGATTAGATGATTATGTGTATTAGTTTTGAAAATAAGCTATTAGATGTTTTCAAAATAAGCTATCAGTTTCATAGTTGTTTTGAAAATAAGATATTGGATGTTTATGTGTTATTTAATGCTCATGTAAAAGGGAATATAAGAACACAATCTTTTTCTAAAATGGCGAGTTTAACACCAAGGTTTGGTCTACGTACTATATTTGCAGCGTGTTGATTGTTTGAGCTCACTTTCTGGCATAACCAACCACATAACACAACATAATGGTTTCGATACTATGGGCAAGTTGCTTTCATTTTTCCAATTTTGTCTTCTATGATATCCCATAACCAATGTTGATGAGGATGAAGTATTATAGCTTTTAAGTTTTTATTGATGATTTAAACTAGTTAGATTGTATTTACTTAATTGTTTAATAATCTTTTTGGCGCGACAAATAGTTTGAGATGAAAAACGTGTTCTTCTTTTAGTTTTGCATGAATGTTGTATTTAAGAATTTAGTTCTCTTTCTTTCTCTAGACGTAAAAGAATGCAAATGATGTTGACATTAATTATATTGTATTGATATTAGAGTTTAAAAAAAAAAAAAAAATCTAGTTGTGCAATTACAATATGTCATCTCCAAGTTATATTGATACTTGAAACACACTAACATATAGGCACTTGCGTGATTTGTTACCACAAAGTATATTAGTCATGCTTTACCAAACTAGTGTGTGTCAAAATGTTTTGTTATCATGGCTTCCTAAAATTACAGGTAAAGTGCTTGATAGAAATGATTTTGTTCTTTAGGTATCACCGGTCTTTATTTGTGGAAGGCAAATTAACAGTATCGATGTATTCTCATGGCTTTGGTACTAAATCTAGATTAATATTTACACAACTGAAGTACGATTGCTTAGCATTCCTTATATGGTATTTGATTTAGTTAAGCTTGGGGTATCAAGGTTGAATTGAGATGACACTATGTCTTTTTTAAGAGCTCTTCCAGACTTCTGTTTTCTCCGATAAGCATATATTGTAGAAGCTATTACATGTTAGTCATCTATGGACATATTCTCGTAAGTAAATCTGCCGTTAAGAATTAGGGATATATATCCGAAACAACTACGTTTAGGATACAAGTCTTTGTCAAAATCAGTCAACCCGTAGAACATACCTCCACCCAGATTAATTTATGTTGGTTAAAACACTCTGATTGCCGAACAAACATAGCAAATGGAACAGACCAATACACAATATAACGTGGTTCACACAATTGGGTTATTGTGTTATGTCCACAGGTCACACTAGAGATTATTGAGGTACACAACTCACAAGAGAGACCAAGTTTAAAAATACAATGAGGGGGTGTTTATCAGTGTGCAAACCTAAACCTAGCTTACTTCCCGAGGTATCCTGCATGGGCCTAAAAAACTTCATAAGGTCCAAGTCCATACTTATAGCTTTAGTCCACGTAAGGCTGTGCTCCTGCAGATTCACGGAGGGTAATGATTCATGTTCATCAGTTGTGTACTAGATGAAATAAAGGTATGTGTATTAGTCGGTAATGATACGTATGTATTATTTTCATCCGTGTGTATTAGTCGGTAACATCCGTGTGTATTAGTTGGTAATGATTCATGTTCATCAGTTGAGTATATGTGTTGTGCTAGTTGAATTTTTGTGTATTAGTTGATATCGGACTACTCATAAAAGAGTTTTGAATAAACTAATGTGTATTAGTGGATAACTTATGTGACGTATTAGATTGTATTGGTTCATGTTGTATATAAGAGTGTAATTTTTTTTTCATGTGATCAGTCAAATAATGATGTGCAACTTGAAGGAGAAAATGTGGATAATGGAGTGGAGTATCCCAGAGCAAGAGAAAAAATGGATGTGAATCCGGATTAGAGGATGGAAGAGCTGGGACATAGAAGATCGGCAAATGGAAAAGGTAATTTATGTGTAACGGGTGGATTGTTAGTGAACAAATAACTGCTAATATAATCTAAGTGAGGTATAATGGTCAATTTTGTGAGTTTGCGGGAAAAGGATTCCCTTCAAGTCGATTATACAGGAAAAGTAATTATCTGCTGCATAGCGGATACATCTTGCTAGTTTACTTATTGCTTTCTAATATATAGGTTTACAGACATTTAGAAGCCGAAATGACATAAATAGGAAAATGTATATTTTAAGGGTTTACTAACAAAAAATGAACAAGAAACATGGACAGAATAATGATAGACAGATCCTTCTAGTTTTGTTTATATGTCTAGCTGCAAAAATAAGAACAGCAAACCAGGTTTGACTATTTCTAGACTAGTCAAACATTAGTTCACATAGACTTCAACTATATACCAAGAAAATTGTTATAAGGAATGTGGCCTCACCATCAACCATTCAAAATATTTAGACTACATGTTTCTTAAGATTAAAGAACTCAAGTTTGACTTTCATGGTGGATTTGAATGAATTTCAATATAGTTGACTTATGTGATGTAGGTGTGGGTTTGGCTTCCTGAAAACTATAACATGGTCACTGCACTTCTTGTAGGTGTGGGTTTTTTAAATGGCGGATGCAGGTCAAGAAATCGAACTACAAACACGAGGTATGTACTGATCAAAAAGTTTGTGTGCAGTTGCGGAGCAAGAAAATTTATTAAGTGGCAAAAATTGTATATGTTGGAGTATGCTCGTGTCATAATTACTAATTATATGGCTAGACATATGTGAGCCTATGGGGTCACACACTTATACACAGAGACACCATTTTATAGATTGTATTTATCGTATTTACAATATATAAACGACTACGTAACTTGGGATTGATAACGGGCTACTAATAACTAAGCTAGTACTTAGTTTATTGGATTGGACCAACAAATGGGCAAGCCCATTTGAAGCTCCATAAGGCCGGCCATGGTTAAGAGAACAAGAGAGAAAGATCAAGGGGTTAAGTGTAACTTTTCCTTGATTATCTCCTAATTGATTTGTCATTAAGGAGAGGGATTATTAAATTAATAACTAACCAACTTTCTCTCCTCTTCCTCTCCTCAATAACCACGAAATAAAACACACCCATATTAGGGTTTGTGGTTTTAGATCTCATCTAACCTTATTCTAATGTAGTTCAAGGCTAGATCGCGTGTTACGGGGGTTTAGACTAGCATCGGGTGGTGATCGATGACGTGTAGTGTGGATCAAGCATAGAGGTGATCTCCTTTGATCACTTGGTTTCATACTTGGTTCGTTTATATTGGTGATGGTGACCATACGATTCTACCGATCACGCTACAAAGGTATAAAACATGTTTGTTTAATTTGTTTTTAATTTAGATTGATCATATGGCTATATGGATCCTTGTATGGTGATGTTTTTCCGCTGCGTTTATAATATTAATTGTTAATTTATATTTTACATCACCTATAGTGGTATCACGAGCCATCATATGTTGTCATATGATCATCTTGTATGCATAAAAATGGCTAAAAACATGTTTTTTTAATGGATTTAAAAGTGGGATTTTAAAACAGCCCCTAGGGCTTATATATTATGAATATGTCGACTTTAATAAGGTCTTAAGATCTGGAATTTTTGATCCTATGGCCATTTGTTATGCATACGTTGTTTGTTTACTTGATCGGTACCCGTAAAATGGCCTAAAAACGCGTTTTTTGGAAGATTTTTAACCCGATTTCAAATCAGCCCATGAGGCTTATTTTTCTGTGGTAAAATGGTGTTAAGAAGGTCCTAACATCAGTGGGGTTTGAGTCTTTGGCCATTTGTCACGCGTACCATTCGGGGTTTTAATTCTTGTTAATTATTTCTTTGATTCGTTGGCTAACAATTTATTTCTTGTTATTTATTTTGTTATCCATGGCAAATACATGCATGTTTGTCCATGGAGTTAGCCAACACCATGTAATAATCTTTATTTGAATGTATTATTATGTGTTCATATGCGAAGCCGATGAAAACCTAGACCACTTGTGCGTTGTGATTGTGATTGTTGGTTGTTTTTTCTTGTTTTGGGGTTTGCCATTGTTTCGGCACTTTTGTAATGTAATTCATCTTTGGTGTAGCCAATGTTTGGGCATTTTACAGTAGATAAAAAGTAGATTAGTTGTATTTTACTTTATATGTATTGTAAACAAGAGCTTGGAAGCAAATGGCGAAAGATTGAAGAGTTGTAGACCGAAAGTTCCTGCTGGACACCTGTTGGGAAAACGTGATTTCCCGCTGATTGGTAAGGTATTTTTTTCTAAAATTTTTGGTGCAGGTCCACAAGACATAGGGCTACAACTTTGTCAACTGGGCCGAATCATGAGGAGGTGATCTTCCTGGGCATTTGGGCCTTGCAAAACAGAAAAACTGGGCTGACAGAATCTGAAGTTCATGTGCATTATGGGCTTTTTACTTGCCCATGATTATCTTGGGGCAAGTGGGAGCCCTCCATGTGGTTGTGGTTTATGTCCCTAGTTGACTCTTGGTTCTCGTGATGGCTCACGAGACCAAGCATAGGATTTTCATCGGTTGAGGCTTTGCATATTGTGGTTGTATGTTTGTTTGGTTGTTTCATGTATGTTGTGACTACATGTAAAACGAAAATTGTTTTCTTAAAACTTAAAACGAAACATAAACCATTTTGAACTAATTCTTATGATTTAGTTTAACTAAGTTTAAATATGATTTGAAACTTAAAATCATTGTTTTTCAAAATAACACTTAAACTAGTTAAGTTGTTTATTTATTTATTTATTGTATTGTCCAAACTTAATAATCCACTTAGGATTTATATTAGTCTTGAAAATGGACAACTTGACACACATAAATTAAAACAATGATTAGACTTAAGTTAAGAAATATTTTTAACTTGTGCTACGAAGAATGAATGCATGCTTTTTTCGTACACGTTTTTTATTCACATCAAAATATTTTACCCGTCAAAATTTAAGTCGTGCCGTCCAATTTTGAGGACACTTGCAATTACTTTTTGCCTATGCTTGGGACCTAGGTTGAATTGTAACCCAAGGTGACTATTCTCTATGCGTGAGACCTAGATATATTATCACACGTTTTCAAATTGGATGACTTAATTGAGTTAAGCGGTTAGACCTTGACCCGAGGCAAAGATGAGACTAAACATGCCTACATGACACTAGTTGTTTGACACTAGATGCCATGAGTCCCATAAGGATCTAAGAGTTGTACATGTAATACAATTGGTGATCGTCACCTACCAATTGAATCTACTATTGCTAGCAGATCAACTGATGTGATAGTAGAAGCACAATGTGGATCGTAGCCTTTTCGAAAATTAATTGTTTTATATTATAAACATGGGGTAGTTAATTTATAAAAGGATAATTATCGAAAATACTAAAATTGAACTTTGTAAATTCAATTAATGAATTAATGCAACACAACCGTAAACAAAAATTTGTTCTTTTCTTGTTAAAAGTACGAACTGAGTCGCTCTTTCCTTGTAAGAAAGAGACTTGTTCCTATCCTTTTTCTTTATGAGGAAAAGCCATAATAGGAATATTTGAATTTTCCTAATTCTAATCAAACTCAAGGAAAACCTACTCTAGAAATCGTGATGTCTTGTAAAAGTCAAAACGGTTAAGTATGGTTACACATCTTATTCCTTCAACGTTGTTTTATAACCCTTGTTTCGGTTTTGAAACCTTGAAGAAATATAAGATATTTGGATAACTAGAGAACACGTTTTCTATAGCTACCAAACTAAAATGAGTTCAACTAATTAGAAGACGGAAGTATCAATAAACCGCAATGTGGTAAAGGCAATTACTAGCATGATTACCTAGCAGTTTGCCTTAACCCAATATGCCTACTAAGGTCCTACATACCCTTGTGGTAAAGTAGACCAATTATGGAGGAAATGCATACCTATTTTCAAGTTAAAATAGCAATGATGGCTAACCCATCATCTATATGTTAGAACTTGATGCACTTTCTTGAATACCTAAGTACATGTTTACTGGTCAAAGTGACTCACATTAGCAATAATGTGTAGATATTCAAAGAAAGATGGAAAGTATCAAATCGCTACTCACTCTCCACTGGTGACGTAACACATTGTAATGTTGTCTAATCCAGTGGGAGCTACGTGATTATATTACTGGTGACGTAACACATGTAATGTTGTCTAATCCAGTGGGAGCTGTAAGCTTTATTACTTGCAAGTTGCCCATCTTATTTCCAGATTGTCTTGAAATAATACATTACTTTCCACGTGTTAAGCATCATAGTTTATATAAGAACCATTACATAAGTTTTATATGATAACTTGTCGCGTTCCTGATGTTGCTTCCTGAAATGTTATCTATAAAATTGTTATGCATGATTCATTATTCAAACGATAAAGTTCTACATATCCTTATTTTGATTTTGACTAAAAATCATATGTTATCTTAGACATTGTCATATTGCTCTCATGATGTTGTGCCATGCACAAGTGGGAGAAATCTTAATTGTGTGCAAGGTACAACATATAACAATATGACTAATAGTTTTTCTTGACTGCAAGGTAAGAAACTAAAATTCTACTAGGACTTCTACACATAAAATGTATGTTGCCCTAATTAGAACAAATATCAAGATATCATGAAAAGCTACTTCAACATATTCACTGAATTGTTTAGTAAATATGATTATGTTTTCTTGTTAAACTCATAATCATGAAGTACAAAATTAACTTGAATATACTATTGAGGCCAAGAGTCGGAGCTCGTAATTACTTTAGTTGAATATGTTTAGGTCTCTTGTAAAGACACAAACATCAATTCCGTTAATTGTTGAAAGACAAATAACGTAAAGTAAGACGTTGATTTGTTATGTCTTCTTGTTAAGACATGTACACTTACGACGTATAATATTAAATGTTTATGTTTTCTAGTCAAAACATACACATGAAGTAAAGTATGCAATAGGCTAAAATTACTATTGATGTCATCTGGTTTGACCTGGTTGGCAGATATGTAAGCCAAAAGTATAAGTTCATCTAATGAGTTGTGTGATAGTCTCACAACATCAGTCCTCATGGAATACCACAACTTTATGGTATGTCCATCATGGAAAATCAAACACTATTGATATTGTTTGATCTTTGATGACTTAAACTGTTTTACCTCCAAAGCTATCAAGGTTAGAAAATTGGATGTGCCATGTGTACACTCAATATGATTCCAACCCAGAAGGAATTTAAGACACCATTGTATTATGGCATGGAATGAATCTCATTATGTCTTAATTGAAGTTCTGAATTTGTTAACTACTTAAGAGTAAGTAATTAACAAACTAGAGTCAAGAACTAACGGTGTATTTTGGATGTCCCACTTGAAAACAATTTATTGTTACTCAAGATGCTGAGTATCTAGAGATTAGTCTCTACATACAAAAGCAAATGGGAGCACCGTTAGACCTTGAAGTTATTCAAGAACTAAATACACAACCTTCTGAGTACACTTGCTAATATCATACTAAGGTTGAACATGCATATGTTAAACCATAGATTGATATCTCTCATTCATAAATCTGCAAGGATTCCTTTTGCACCTGAATGATATAGTTTTTATATCAATGCTAAGGGACATAAGTTAGAGGATCATAGTGAGCCTGCTAACAACTGAGATGCATTATCAGATATTGTATCTGATGAGTAGCTCAAAACTATGAATGTTAAGATGCAGTCCTAGAAAGACAATCACTCATGGAGTTTGATTGGTCTCTTACCAATCAGTTAGACTGTGAGGTCAAGAATGAGTTTCTTGAAAAGAAAACTCAGAAGGACAAACTTGTACACGCATTTAATGCACGCGTAGTAAAAAGAGTTTACTCATACTCAGAATTTGACTATGATTAAATCTTCCTATCTACAAACATTAAATGTATAAAGATTAATTGTCATACTTGTTTTCATGTAAATGAAATATGACAATAGGATATCAAAACACTTTTCTTGTTGATTACCTTTGCGAGGACGATGAGTAATCCAAGGGTTTATGAATCCATATAATCTTTATTATGTATACAAGATAAAATAATCCATGTGTGGATTAGATCATGCATCTAGGAGCAAAGATCTTGAGTTAATTATAAAATCATTAATTTGATTTTGATTAATAAGATTATTCCTAAGTACATTAAGAGCAAGTTGGAGCATTTTATTTATTTTTCCTAATCTCATATGTCATTGACATATTAGAAACAATATTCCACCTAAGCTAGACTTTAATCCTTAGCTTGGAATGAAGTTTCTCTTGAGGCATTTATAAAATAAAACATATAACCTTGTTATATATATGTTTATTAGAATAAACATAAGCGGTTATTAAGTCTAAACACAATATGACACGTTATTGAGGGGAGTCTCAATGATCAATCTTACTTGATGAGATTGAACACATGATTGGAAATCTTAAGTTTGACTGAAGGATTCATCATGTAAGTCATATTAAGTATTGGACTATATATTTATCATTTGCATGAATGCAAGATGAGTTGATAACAACCAATATCTAAGTGAAAGTCGTTAGATAATTGTTAAACGAACATTATATTGGACCTACATAGGACCAAAGATATGTTCAAACGTTTACGGATAATTGAGGAGCTCTGTTTTGTTTGCATACGTTGATGCTTATTTAACTGAGATAATACTCAACCCTAGTCATGGTAGGATGTCATCATGAATGATGACATTGCTGACTAGATGTGCTCGACTGAGAGCATTAATGCGTTATACATTAAAAGAATAAGAATACTTTATAGTTTGAGAAACTATTCAGATGACTATCTAAAGTAGGTGTTTTGTTGGCTTCAAACACCCTATGGAATGTATTGTTGCGATACTCGTCTTGTACTTGAATGTGCACATACAAAGGACAATCATCATTCAAACCTTTCATGAGTTTTGAAACGAGTATTCTCAAAGTTTACTCAGATGACTACTTGTTGTCTTGTACAACATGATTCGATCATGGTGGGAACATCGGATCCCGACCTATGAGTAGTCTTATGCATATCTGTTTTTTGTATTTGGATAATGGAACTGTAAGCAGTCGTATTATACAATGAATTGATATACCGGGTATGATCGTCTTTATTTATACTACTGTGTTCTATATTTGCATGTTTAATCCATGAATAATTTATTTATTCTAAAATTATCCATTGTCGGTTGACGATACGGGAGTATCATCAAATTAAGACAAATGTGAGCGTGTTGGTTATTTATTTGCCACACTCACATGTTGTTCATTGGGATGAAAATTGGATTGACCCAACCTACGAGTATTCACTACATGGATCGTCGTCAATAGTGAATCTCGCAAGAGGTTATGTCTCTTATCCTCAGACTTGAGATGCAAGCAGGTCTTGCACGTGTGGAATTTCATTCCTTGATATGGTTAAACGCTGTCCTGAATAAGGTAGTTATAAAAGCCATTATCAGGAGTGATATGAAGCATATGAATGACACGTGTAGTCAAAATGGGATTTGTTCCTCCACTTGTTTTGGAGTTAGATACTATTGGGCCCCTTGATGAATTGAACAGATGCTTGTATGGCCGTACCCAAATGAGATTAAGATGAATCTTAATTCACTTGGTAATCTTGTTCAATATCTATATCGAGAAACATAATAGTTGAACTATTAGAATGACATTTGATCCATGTCTAATGTTCAACACGGTATCTGTAACAAAAGGATAGATGACATATAAACCATCTAAAATGAGACGTTTAAGAAACTAACCTCACATATTTCTAGGGGCATTGGCGTGTTGCTAGACGCTAACCATTGCTTGTATAATTACTTGATTATTATGACGTCGCAAGTGGGAGCTGTTGGAGTATGCTCGTGTCATAATTACTAATTATATGGCTAGACATATGTGAGCCTATGGGGTCACACACTTATACACAGAGACACCACTTTATAGATTGTATTTATCGTATTTACAATATATAAACGACTACGTAACTTGGGATTGATAACGGGCTACTAATAACTAAGCTAGTACTTAGTTTATTGGATTGGACCAACAAATGGGCAAGCCCATTTGAAGCTCCATAAGGCCGGCCATGGTTAAGAGAACAAGAGAGAAAGATCAAGGGGTTAAGTGTAACTTTTCCTTGATTATCTCCTAATTGATTTGTCATTAAGGAGAGGGATTATTAAATTAATAACTAACCAACTTTCTCTCCTCTTCCTCTCCTCAATAACCACGAAATAAAACACACCCATATTAGGGTTTGTGGTTTTAGATCTCATCTAACCTTATTCTAATGTAGTTCAAGGCTAGATCGCGTGTTACGGGGGTTTAGACTAGCATCGGGTGGTGATCGATGACGTGTAGTGTGGATCAAGCATAGAGGTGATCTCCTTTGATCACTTGGTTTCATACTTGGTTCATTTATATTGGTGATGGTGACCATACGATTCTACCGATCACGCTACAAAGGTATAAAACATGTTTGTTTAATTTGTTTTTAATTTAGATTGATCATATGGCTATATGGATCCTTGTATGGTGATGTTTTTCCGCTGCGTTTATAATATTAATTGTTAATTTATATTTTACATCACCTATAGTATATTGATCATTTACTCGTCTTTTTTTTTCTTAGCTGTTAAAGATGCCATCTCCAATGGAGCCTCGAGTTCTACCAACCCAGTTGAGATACCAAAAACCAAACACTACAGATGGTGGTTGCGTGTGTCGGTTCATACTATCCTTCTCACGAGTCGATGAAAGCTATCAGTAAAGAATTTGAAACAGTTTCAGGGATTCCTAATGTGGTTGAATCAATGTATACTACTCATATACCAATAATAGCTCCTAAGGTTAATGTGGCTGCTTATTTTAATAAACGGCATACCGATAGGAAACAAAAGACTAGTTATTCAGTAACGGTTCAGGGTGTTGTTGATCCAAACGGGGTGTTTACTGACGTGTGTATAGCGTGGCCCGGTTCATTGTCAGATGATCAAATATTGGAAAAATCAGCACTGTATCAAAGGGCTAATGGTGGGCTTCTGAAAGGTGTGTGGATTGTTGGTGGTACGGGTTACCCTTTAATGGACTGGGTATTAGTACCTTATAATCAGCCACATTTGACGTGGACTCAACAAGCGTTTGATGAAAAGATTGTTGAGGTTCAAAAAGTGTCTAAAGATGCTTTTGCAAGGTTAAAAGGAAGGTGGTCTTGCTTACAAAAGAGGACTGAAATGAAGCTTCAAGACTTGCCGGTTGTGCTTGGGGCGTGTTGTGTTTTGCATAATGTATGTGCAATGAGGAGTGAAGAGATTGCACCCGAGTTGGTTATTGAGGTTGTGGATGATGAGATGGTTCCGGATATTGCGTTGAGGTCTGAATATGCTATGAAGGCGAGAGACATGATGGCACATAATCTTTTGTGCTGTGTTTTGCATAATGTATGTGCAATGAGGAGTGAAGAGATTGCACCCGAGTTGGTTATTGAGGTTGTGGATGATGAGATGGTTCCGGATATTGCGTTGAGGTCTGAATATGCTATGAAGGCGAGAGACATGATGGCACATAATCTTTTGCACCATAATCATGCTGGAACTTCCTTCTTGTGACTTTGTTTCAATAATTATAATTCCACTGTTGTAAGTCACAAAAATAGTCTACCAATACATTTTGTTGAATTTTTTCGATGGGGTTTCATTATTTTGTATTCCCCTAACTGAAAATGTAAGAATATTTGGGGTCGGTTTTTATTAGCTTGGATATTGAATCTGTAGGGAGCTTGGATATTGAATCTGTAGGGAGCTGAGGCTGCAAAAACAAATTGCAACTTTGTTCTTGATTTCTTATACTTGATTTAATCAACAACGGATGAATGAATCATAACAATTTGTCTATTGATTTGCTTCACTTCATTACTTCGACTTTTTCTAATACAAAACATTCACAGTTGTTCGTAGGAAGGATTCTTGATATTTGTTCATCTCGAATAATATATGAGTCGATTGACAAGAATTCTTTCGTAATTAATAAGATTGCCACTTGATACCTTTAGTCGAAGTTGATTGCAGCTTTTTTTTTTTTTTTTTTTTTTTTTTTTTTTTTTTTTTTTTTTTTTTTGCATTATATTCGAACCTTATAACAAACAAAGTGGTGATTGTATGAATACATCAAACTATGGGTCATTTCGTATCAAAAAGTACAACTTTACGGTTTTTTATAACTCGACAGTAAGATTTAAACTTATGATATACAGATTGCTGCATATTTTGTATGTTTAACACAATATATGGATTGATGTTTCAACTAATTTGTAATCAAGTACTCCTGTGTTTAAGGTTCTTCAATTTCATCAACATCTCAAACGGGATTTTTTTGGTATCGTTATTGTTGTAATTTCATCCAAAAAAAAAAGAAAAAGGAATAGAAAAAGGCTCTCCAGTGGTATAACTTTTATAAACCTTTACTTCAAGCTTTAGCTTGTAAGGATTGTGGGGCATTTAAGATGGGATTACAATTGAAAAAAATTAGATAATTGGGAAACAAAGATTACTATAATACCCTTAAACTAAATATCTAATTAATTAATATTATTATCTAATTAATTAGTATTAATTATTTTGATCTCATCTATCAAGATTGATCCAATGGTCCACATGTGCACCTATTTTATCTATTTTAAGCTTGTACACCACATGAACGCAAATATATATATATATATATATATATATATATATATATATATATATATATATATATATATATATATATATATATATATATATATATATATATACTCCCTTATAAAGGAGCAATATTCCCAACCAAAATCCAACCCTCTATTTTTAAGATTTAGCCATCCCAACCTATATCAAAGCCTAAATTTACACACACCAAACTAACATACAAGCCTAAAAAATTACCAAACCAACAAAACCATATAAACCTCCCATACAAAAAAAAATTCCCAACAAACACCATCCTCCAATCCCATTTACTTCCCCTTCATATTTCAAAAAACAAAACACATACACACACAAAAACCGCACATCTCACTTTAAAAAAACTCACACAAACACTCCCATCTTAAAAAAAATATTTAATATCAAAAATGGTCCCTAAACGCGTCCGAGTTTAACACTTTTAGTCCCTGAGTTAAATTTTTACCGGATCTGCTCCCTCATCTTGCGACCCATCTCGGGTTTAGTCCCTTGACCAGATTTTTCCCAAGTTTGACCGTAACCTGGGTTAGGTTAGCAAATATTGAGGGCTAATTTCGTCATTTTATGTTTGGCGGGATAATTGACCAAGGATTATATACACTTTGACTAATTAGGTTGTATCATAACCCTTTTCATCCCCAAAGTTGTTCATCGCCAAATCCCTCTCATAATTCCCATCAGACACAGGCTAGCCAATGGTTTCTGAATGGAGGGTGCGTATGCAGGGATCAAAAGCAGACCCTTATCAAGAATATCGTGAGTATTTTGTGTTGTTGATGGAAGTTTTTGTGGTCAATTATCTTGTTTAGATAACAGCTTAATTTGTTCTCGTATGCAGGTTATCTTCAAAGGGTTTTTTTCTTGAAGATAAACCATGGTGGTGCATTTACCAGTCCTCCCAAGATAAGATACAAAGGTGGAAAGGTAAATTGGATAGATTCAATTGACTGTGATGTCTTTTCTATTCTTGAAATTAATACAATGATGAAAGAGTTAGGTTATGAAAACTTATCATTTGAGTATTATTATAAGCAACCTAACACTGATTTAGATAATGGCCAAAAATAGTTAGTTACTGATCAGGATGTGTTGGAAATGATGAAGTTTGTTTCTAAGTATAAAGTAATTAACTTGTATGTTGATCACTGTGTTAATGAGGAGCCTCTAGATGTAGAGCCACTGATTGTAGATGACTCTTTGGTTGAAAATTTAGATGACAATGTAGAAGTTAGTGATGATGAATGGTTGACTAGGTGCTTAGACTTGGTGGGTAGGAAGAAATAGGGTGTAGATGAAAATGAGGATGTAGGACATTCACATAGTTATGAAAACATGAGTGCTGAGTCTGAAAGGGAAGATGGTAATGGTAGTGAAGATGGTTCTATTGGTGAAGATAGTTCTGGTGAAGATACCGAAGATAGTGATTACTTTATTGAAGTAGATAACATGATAGATGATGTGGAAGTGGATATGGCTGAGTTTAAAAAATATACTGATGATAATGTTGAATGGATTGGTTCTAAAGAGAATGTGGAAGAAGATGATGAAGTTTTTGAGGATGAGGAAGTTGACCTTGATGATATGGATACTGGGAGTGAATGTGAGCATGAAGGTGAATTTAAAAAAGCTTTAAAGAAGCATACTAAAAAGAAGAAGGCAGAAGCAAAGTTGGGTGATACTCTGTGGAAGGAGAATTTATTTTCTTGGGCAGGAATTTGAAAGTAATAGAGAAATCAAGGAGATGCTTACTAGAGTTTCAGTAGAACAAAGAAGGCAATTGTATTTGAAAAAGAATGACAAAATAAGGTTGAGGTCTGAATGCAGGGGGAAGGTTCCTCAATTTAGTTGTGAGGATGAAAGTGGTTCAAAAGGGGCAAAATGTTCAAAAGGAAAGGGTCAATTGAGTGGGTCAAAAGGGAAAGGTTCAGATAAGGATGAAACTTGCCCTTGGTATCTTCAATGCTCCAAATTACTTAATCAAGAAACATGGGCAGTCAAAACCTTTAATGATACTCATAAGTGTTTACAATCTAGAAAAGTCAAAAGATGCACATCCACTTTCTTGTCAAAATCTGCAGAGGGTAGAATAAAGCCAAACCCTAAAATTCCTCTAGGGGCCCTTAAAGACCATTTGTAGAATGAATATGAAGTAGGTCTTTCAACCCAAAAGGTTCACAGGGCTAAGAAAATGGCAATGGAAAGGATTGATGGTAATCATAGAAAACAGTATGCAGAGTTGAGAGACTATTGTTTGGAATTAAAAAATAGCAATCCAAACACCACTGTTCATATTGAAGTAGAAAGACCACATGATGTCACAAGTTCAGAAAGAAAGTTTAAGAGGGTGTATGTATGTTTAGGTCCTTTGAAAGATGGATATAAGGCTGGGAAAAGAGACTTGTTGGGATTGGATGGATGTTTCTTGTCTGGTATGTATCTTGGTTGGATTTTGACAGCAATGGGGGTAGATCCAAATAATGGAATATACCCCCTTGCATTAGCTATAGTGGAGTCTGAAAACAACGATTCATGGAAGTGGTTTCTAAACTGTGTTGGTGATGACTTGGAGCTTTTCAGAAACTCAAATTTTACCTTTATATCAGACAGGCAAAAGGTATGTTTTGTATTAATCTTGTTTTATATTTCATTGGTTTAACCATTGTCAATTGCCTCTAGTGTGTAGTGAATATGAGGATTAGGCAATGTAGTTGTAGGAGGTGGGAGTTAACAGGTATATCCTGCAAGCATGCAGTGGCTGCCATTTGGAACATGGCAAGCAATGGGGAAGAAACAGGTATACCTGAGTCTTATTGTCATGAAGCATATTGGCTTGATACTTGGAAAGAGATGTACAGGTTTAAAATAAATCCCATAAATGGTCATGATTTTTGGCAAAAATCCAATAACCTGAACACAATAATCCCACCAGATCCTAAACCACAAATTGGCAGGCCACAAAAAAAAAAAAAAAAGATTGCAGCTGAATTGTGTGAAGGACTTGTAAAGGGAAACAAGTTGTGTAGATCTGGAGGGAGTATTACTTGTAGCATCTGTAAGGTATATGGTCATAACAAGAAGGCTTGCCCAAATATGACTTCTGCAAGTTCTGCACAAGCTACACACACTCCACCATCTGGACAGGCAAGTTTTGCACAAGCTTCATATGCTGCAAGAGACACAAGTTCTGCACAAGCTTCAGAGATTCACCTATCCACACAAGGTCCACCAGCCACTCAAGTCACACAGAGTCCACCAGTTCATGTAATGCTTCATGCCTCTCCAACCAAGTTGACAAAGGGAACAACAAAAAGAATGATGATACATGAGTAATTTGTTTCATGTTTGCAGACTTTTATATGTTTCATGTATGTTTTTAAGAACAACTTAAGTGTCTTTCTGGTAATTTGGAATTTTATTATGGTACATTGTAATTTGACTTGTTAAAGTCAAATTCTTGTTGGTATTTAAGCTTCAGTTGTTAGCATCTTTGGTACATTGTATGACTTGTAAAAGTCAATTTCTTATTGCTATTTAACCTGCACTTATTACCATATTTGGTTCATGGTAATTTGACTTCTAAAAGTCAATTTTTTGTTTCTATTTAACCTGCACTTACTAGCATTTTTGGTTCATGGTAATTTGACTTCTAAAAGTCAATTTTTTGTTGCTATTTAACCTGCACTTAATAGCATATATATTTGGTTCATGGTAACTTGACTTCTAAAAGTCAATTTCTTGTTGCTATTTAACCTGCACAAGTTAATACAACTTTGTAATGTAATAAATTTGAAAGCTACTTGTTTACTTCAAGTTGATACTGATTTTTTTCCATTGATCAAAATCCCAAAATACAACTTGAAACTACTTTTTCCATTCTAAACATAAGCTAACTTCCTAAAACTACCTTCAAACAAAATGTACAATACAATAACTAATTCAAAGCAAAAACAATTAGAAAAAAAATCCAACTAAGAATAAGCATCTTCTTCATCTTCTTAGCTTCAACTTTCTTTTCTTTTGCTACCCTGTGTAACTCATTCTTTTCTTCTGCTACCCTTTGTAACTCATTCATTGAACGCAACAAACCTGGAATAATTTGGACAGCTCGTTCACACATTGGGGGATCATACCAATCGATTATCCCACAACTGATTGGCTATTACAAAAACAAACAAAAAAAATTAGGTAAACATCAAATTAGGGGTTTTTTAACCAAGTTAATCTTGGACTTACTTTTTTCTCACAACAATAGAATCTTCTTCCAGGGTTAATAGCAGTCCAAGAGGTTACAATTGTAGATTTTGATCCACACCTATTGCACCGAATGAGGTGATTCATGTTTGTGTTAGATGTTTGATGCGTGTGTGTGTTTCATGTGATAGCAGATCACTGAAACAAAGTTATGTAGGAGACACAATGTACCAAACATAAAATGACGGAATTAACCCTCAATATTTGCTAACCTAACCCAGGTTACGGTCAAACTAGGGAAAAATCTGGTCAAGGGACTAAACCCGAGATGGGTCGCAAGGTGAGGGAGCAGATCCGGTAAAAATTTAACTCAGGGACTAAAAGTGTTAAACTCGGACGCGTTAGGGACCATTTTTTATATTAACTCTAAAAAAAACTCTCCCAAAAATCATCACCACTCATACCACAAACACCCTACGCTGCCACCACCCTACGCCTCCACCACTAGACGCCGCCACCATCCAACTACCCAACAGCACCAACCGACGCCACCTCCACCGAAACCTTCCACCATCAAGTTTTGAGGTATTTTGTAGATCTATAATTTTTTCGTAGATCTATAGTTTTTTTTAAAGATCCATACATATTTTTTCTAGATCTATTCATTTTATTTATAGATTTATATGTTTCTTTTACAGATCTAACGTTTTGGTATTTTTTGACCCTTGCAACCAGTTTTTGCCGCTTGCCACTGCTGTATTTTTTTTGTGGTCGCCGGAAAAAGTCACCACTGTCGCCGGAAAAAATTGTGGTCGCCGGAAAAATTGTGTCGCTGCCGTTTTCAGCCGCTTATATATAGTTTTTTTGCCGCTTGCCACTGCTGTATTTTTTTGAGGTATTTTTCGTTAAATATAGTTTTTATTGTCCAAAGATTTTTTTTTTTTTTTTTTTTTTTTTTTTAATTTTTTTTTTTTTTGTATAAACATCTTTGTATGATTTTTCCAAGATCTAAAAATTCTTATTGTTTTTTATATAGATCCGACGCCGAAAATCTGCCCAGCCACCCCGAATCTGGTTGTATCAACGGAAACCGAAACCATGATTTCAAGATTCGTAAGAACCACAACCATACCCTGCTAATCATTTTTCAATTTTTAAGTTGACTTTTTTTTTTTTGGTTTTGTGATATTTGGGTTTCTTTTATGACGTGCCGGAAATGATGGCAAGAACTTTTAATCTTATGAAATAATTTAAACACAAACAACTGTTATTTTTTTTGCTACTAAGAGTGTTTTGTCTTTCTATCTTAGGTAATAGAGACTAGACTATGGAATGGGCTTCGAAAGACATTGAGTATGGTAAAGTGGTGTTGATGCAACTTTACTGAAAATTATAAAGAAGTGGCCGCTTGTTGTGGTTTGTGTTTTAGGTGTGTAATTTTTGGTTTTTTGAACTAAGATCGGTTGCTGGTTAGGGGTGTTTGTAATTTTGTCGCGTTCAAACCGGGAATTAACCGTCTAACTGTATTTTATGCCTTCGTGGCTTTGAGGTCGATAATAGTTTTTGATTGGAAATCCGAGGCCACATGATGTTTTTGAAGAACAACTTCAAGTGTTTTAATCTTATTTGTTGGATCTAAAGTTGCTTGGGTTTTTTGTTGTTTGATCTAAAGCTTTATTTTACAGTTATTAGTCAAGCTCAATTATGTTATCGATGTTAAAAGTTTGTATTGTGTTTGTTTGGATAGTATTATGCTTTGTTTTAAAGTCAAGATTAATACGAGGTTGACAACTCAGTTTTGAGTACTGTAACTTTTGCATAGATGTCTATTCTTCTTTATCTTACGAAAAATTAATATATTTTGTGCGAGGCTCGATGTTTGTTAAATTTGCTTTCAAATTTTAGCAGTCACTTGTGCCTTTTGGTTAAGCGTATGCATAATAAGTGTATAAATCCATACATGCATTTTTGTTTTTGTAGATCATGAGTAATGGGATTTTCAAGAGCCCGGTTCTTTGGGTGGTGACGAATTCTGAGAAGGGGAGAATATTTGTGGCCATGTTTACGGAACCTGAGCCAAACAAAGAGATTCATCCTGCGGATGCTTTGGTTGATGAGAAGAGGCCAAGGGTGTACAAGACTGTGAAGGACTATGCTGTTTTTAATCATGAATGCTTTCAAAAAGGGGTTGTTGCTCTTGATGCTGTTAAAATCTAAAATCTTTCTTGTAATAGATAGAGTTTTCTATTGCAAATTTCTAAGTACTTAATAAAGCTCTTATTTAAAGTTCCTTTCGCAATCCAAAATATAACCGATAATAATATGATTCAGATATTTTCAATCCTAATTCAATTGGGTGAAACTGTGGTTATAGTAAGTATCACTTGATAGAGGAAGTTCTATCATGTAGGTAATATTCCAAACAGGCAGAGCACATGACCACACAATAATAACAAGTATATGTGCTATAAGACGAGTACTTATATGATATTTGCATTAAAAATACATCCCGAGTTAACTATGGAAAAATCAACACCCTGTGGAAGTGTCCTTCGTTACTTTCTTATCATTCTGCCATAAATTTGTTTCAAGTCCTCGATAGCTTCTTCGAATCAATAGCCCTGTATACAGTTTTGACTTACATAAAGTAGTTCTCGAGATCTCTCAGTTAGTGGAACACTTAATTTTATTCTTGAATCCACCACGGTTCTGATCATCTGATCAGACATATCACAGATTTGGCTGGAAAAATGTTTTTTATGACCAAATCTATTTGATCCATCGTTAATATAGGTTTTCCTTCAAGCATATGTATTGGAAGTTAACCATTGACATAGTTAAAAATGAAGACTTATAGGACATGATTATATTAGTATGTAATTAGAAGGTACTATTATGTAATTAGATCAAACATGAAAAGGTGCAATGGTTGGCCAAAAGACACAACCATCACCACCACAAAAAAGGTGGCGGTTACCAAAGGTGGCGGTTACCACCAACCAACACCACCGAAAGGACACAATGGTTCAATCGCAACCATTCAACTAGTATAAATAGGTTTATGTATTGTAAGACAAATTGTAAGAAAAAGTAACGATTCAGGTTCAATAAACAAAGACTATTACATATTTCATGTTTGTGATTCTACTGGGACCAACAGTGGCATCAGAGCACAGATTATTGTGATTTAGAATCGATCCTAAATCACGAGTCTATTCGTTTTACAAAACCAGATTACATACCTTACAATTGAGTACCTCTCTTACCCAATTACCGTTCGACTGCAGTTTTTCAGTCACTTCGATTGCCGTTTTTCAATCGCCGCTTACAACCACCTCGATTGCCGTTATCAATCGCCGTTTAGAACCACTTCGATTACCATTTTTCAATCGCCGCTTACAACCACTTCGATTGCCGTTTTCAATCGCCGTTTATATAACCTATCCAAAAAAATTGTTTGCCGTTACCAAACAACTGAAGAATTAAAGTCTTGTTCGCCGTTACCGAACAACACATCGAAACCATTTTTCGTTCAATTTGAAAAAAAAACTAAAACTTTTTTGTTTCAATTAGAACAAAAACAGAAGAAAAAAAGAAGGGCCGATTGTTTTTGCCCTAAATTGCGTGTAGAAGAAAGGAGGAATAAGGGAGAAGCAGATTTTTTCATCACTGGTAGAAGAAGAAAAAAGGGGGCGTGTTTTTATTTGGAGAAAAGCCCAGCCACATACAAGAGATAAGTTTTACTGATTTTTATATATACTGAAGCAGAAGTAACCCTACAACAATATCAAATTCAGGTCCAAAAATGAATCAGTTATAGCTCTAACTTTACCTTATCGATCCAAATGTAGTCTGTGGAAAGCGACCAAGCTTCCTCAATCAACTGTTTTTTATGCAAGAAAACTAGGCCACGAACGACTCCTCACTACTACATAAATGGTCATATAGATCACCTCATATAGATCGGTTATGTAGAACACCGATCTATATAAGATACATAGATCGGTTTTATGGTTCACAACCGATCTATTTATTTTTAAAAGTTAATAGATCGGTTGGTAACAAACAACCGATCTATATAAGTTGAGTTTTTTTAAGATTATAACACTTGTGGGATATAGTTGGAAACATGTTCGTATTATATAGATCGGTTTTAACAAGTAACCAATCTATATAATATAAAGTTAAAGTTATTGATTCCCACTACATTTACTTTTCCCGGGTTTTTTAAGAGTATGTCTATTATATAGATCGGTTTTAACAAACAACCGATCTATATATGATAAAGTTAAAGTTATTGCCGAGTTTTTTAAGCCAATTGTGGGATGCAGCAAGTTCTTTAAACCATTATTTAGGGATGCAATGTCTTAGAAAAATAATTGAACTAATAATTGTTAGCTTCAATGATCGAACCAGTAGTTGATAAATTAAGATTGAATGATCTAAATGCTTAAGTTAGAGTAATTGATATGGCTAGCTATCAATGATACATCTTTTTTTTTCCTCACTATCACATTATTAACAACAAAAAACACAACACATGCTCCAAAAAATCTTAAATTCAAGTTTCTATGTTGTGTCAATTGAAAAGGTATGTAATGTTTTAACTATGCTTTGTATGAGTAAATTTGTGTTTATTTGAAGCTTTGTTTGTTGATTTTGATGGGGTGTTTATATGTAGGCTCGTTTGGAGAATTTTTTAAATGTCCCGCTGATACCTAGCTACTATTGACCCGTTGATGTAAGTTACTTAACTGTACTTTTAAGCTAATCGCGTATTAATAGCATTTTTAATGATAACATTGAAGCATTTATTATATACTAAGTTAAATTCATAACCCTTTAGTTAAATACCCGTTCGAAACTAACCTAATAGAGGTTAGTTTTGGATTGTCCCCATTTGGGACTGCTTTTTGAATATTCTATCTCATTTAGGATGTGATTACGTATTATGAGACCGAGTATTATTTGAGAAAATCGACATCATTTTTCCTTACTCCTACGAGTTTGCGTTTTATGCGCATACTTGAGGAGTTAAGGGGAAATGCTGCCGATTTTTCTTCAATAATACTCGACTCATAATACGCATTCACATATGAGACTAAATATTCAAAAAGTGGGTTAGGATTGACGGTTTGCAACTATTTTCATATGTCATCATATCATTCATGCATCTTATTAAAAATATAAAATTGTATATTTCAGATGGATCGTAGGAAGTGGATGTACAATATAGAATGTGCTACCCCGGAGTACATCAAAGGGTTGTCTGATTTTATTAAAACTGCCGAGGATCATCAAGCAAAGACAGGAAAAGCCCAGATTTCATGTCCGTGTAAAGAATGTGCAAATTTATTTTTCATGATGATATTGATACGATTAAAGACCATTTGTTTCAACAAGGTTTTACTGAGAACTACATGTGGTGGAAAGATCACGGTGAACCACCACGTGATTGTAACGATGTTGTTTCGGAAAGTAATGTCAATAATAACGATGATATTTGTGGTAGTAGTAATCAAAATATTAATGACATGCTACATGATGCGGAGCATAATGATGAACTCGATATGGAGAAATTACAACAAATGTTTGTCGAATCAGAAAAACCATTGTATACAGGTTGTACGAATTTTACCAAACTATCAGCCGCGGTGCAGTTGTTGACCTTAAAAGCAGAATATGGTTTGAGTGATGTCGGTTTCAATAAAATATTAGAGTTGATTAATAAAATGTTACCTAAAGACAATGAGTTGCCCACTTCTACGTATCAAGCAAAAAAATTGATGTGTCCGTTGGGATTGGAAGTCACTAGAATAGATGCATGTCCGAGAGATTGTATGTTGTATAGAAAAGGGTATAAAGACCTACACAAATGCCCTGTGTGTAAGGTTTCAAGGTATAAGGATACAAATCTGACGGAATTTGATGATGACGTGACAAAGAATGGTCCCGCTGCTAAAGTATTGTGGTATTTACCCATCAAACCAAGACTCAAACAATTATTTTCAAATCCTAAGAATGCAAAATTGTTGAGGTGGCATGCAGAAGATCGCAAAATCGACGGAAAAATGAGACATGTGGCTGATTCCCCTCAATGGAAGCATATCGATAATCTTTATGAAGAATTTGGAGCTGAGATTAGGAATATACGGTTTGGGCTTAGTTCAGATGGAATTAATCCATTTGGAAATATGAGCAGTCGTCACATCACTTGGCCGGTTCTTTTATGCATATACAATCTTCCACCTTGGCTTTGCATGAAACGTAAATACATCATGATGTCATTGTTAATTCAGGGTCCAAAACAACCCGGAAATGATATTGATGTGTATTTGGAGCCGTTAATTGATGACATGGAAAAACTTTGGTCTGAAGGCATCCGAGTGTATGATGCGTACAAGAAAGAGAGTTTTACATTATTTGTGTAAAACCCGAAATCTTAACATAATATGAGATGACTAAAATACCCTCTGAATTTGAACTTTTAAGAACTTACGAAAATATATAAGTAATCTCATTTGAGCTTAACCTAAGTTACAAAACAAATTAAGATGATATAAACTATGCAATATGTAAATAATATGTACAAATAAAATCTCTTCATCTAGCACAAGTTAGTCGACCCATTTGATGTGTTTTATACACAAAACTTTCGGCCCAAAACCAAGAGATAAACGTGCATTCATTGGTCCATAATTATGATTGATCCTAGCCCAAAAATAAACCCAATCCCTCCTAATAATAACACACGGTTTCTTTCTTTTTAGCATAACCGAATATCAAAAAAATAAAAAAACTAGCAAACCCTAAAACCAAAACTTCGGCTCCTCTCTTGCTGCTGCTGCTGTCGACCCAAACCAACCAAGAGGAGGCTTTGATCTTGTGTTCCTGCTCTTTTAGTATCACACATAAGGTAACCAATACACATCATGATTTAATCCATTCGAATTATGAAGCGAAACCGTAATTATTTACATGAAATCATGAAACTGCTACTGTCCTAAAAACTTGTTCGACTTTAATCGGCTATATCTATATGATGTGAGCGTGTATTTGGGTGTTTTAAGAGTCTAAAATTAAGTTCATTGAAATATATTTCTGTAGAAATTAACCTCATAATTTTTAGAGGTCTGGAAGTCACTTTTTTTGAATTTATGAAATCGAGTGTCAAAACTGTATTTTGGATTACGAAAACTCACCTGTAGTTTGTGATTTTTAATTTGAAATCTATAACGAGTTATGATCTAAAATTCTGGAAGAATAATATTTGGAATATAAGTTAGTATTTTTGATTTTTGTGGATTTTTATAAGTTAATTTGATGGGTCTTTGAACTGCTTACTTTTCGTATGTTAAAATTTATCAGTGATCTGGACGACTTGGAATAAAGGATTTTTAAACTATAGTTATACTTAATAATAAATTCTGGAAAAATTAGGGTAGATTCTTAAGACATCTGGGCACCTGTATGAAATTTTGGGAATTTTATCTCTGAGTTCTTATAAGGATTAAAAATCTGGGGAAACAGTACTAAATTGAGTGTAAAATCTGTGAGAAGTGTAAAAGTTGTTAAAAGAGTGTTATGTGTCTATCTTATAAACAAAAGGGTGTAAATGGGTATTTTTCTAAAACTAAGGGACTTAACTGATGAAAACATGTAACTTGATAATATTTACATTCCAGACCCTAATCTTACCACAATGACACTTTGGTCCTTTAACTTGTGATAATTGTATAATGAACCCAAAAATTATGAGAACTACATTATAAACCCTAAACTTATGTAAGCGACATTATGCACCTTAAACTACGAATATGGTCATCTTTAATACTTTGAATTGACATACGGGAATGTTAATAACTAAGTTACTAAATATGGAAAGTTACCTGAAATAGAAAGGCAATTAAAATGGAACCTTATGACTATGAGACTTATAAGAACCATGATGATCATTTGTAGATCGGGTGAAGAGGGAGTGATCTCCTACTTGATTTTCTTTTCATTCTTTGCTTGCGTATTTCGTTAAGGTACAGATATTCTGCCCTTCTCTAGTAAGGTGCCTTCGTTTTCTTTTGATTTCGTATTTTGATTCGTTTAGGATTCCCTATACCTTTGCTATGTTCCCTCCTGTTGGTGCACCATTCATGTGATCTTTTATTTGTGAATCCTGGATGTGTTTTCCTTGTTCTGAAACTTCTTGAATCTCTTTGTTTTGACCTATTGTCCTGAATCTTGATCTGTAAATCTTGTTTTGAAACTTAATCTGATATACTTGTAGTAAAACTTGATTTGATTTTTGATATAAATCTTAATCTGTTAAATCCTTATTTGAACATAATTGATTTTGGAACTATCTTTAAAATACATATGAAACCATTTGAGAAAAGCTATTTTACAAGAAGCAACACTATTTTAATGGAAGTTAATAAAAGTTTTGGAAGACCTTGTTTATGAAAACTATTTTGTAAGATCAGTGTCATGAAACCGTTTGTGAAGGATTGTTTAAATGGACTTTTAAATGGAAATCTTTTTAAATGAACTTTTGCTATGACCTCTAATTATGAACTGGTGAAAACTCTTTTCTGAAAACCTTTTGATATTGCCCTTTTGGAACTGAACTTAAACTTTGATATAAAAACTTAATCTGATAAACTCCGACTAAAACCTTTGATATTAAATCCTAAAAATTTCTTGATATGAACCTTATGCCATGAACCCTTAAGATTTTACTTTCTAATTATGCTAGTACATTTGACCTTTGACCTGACAGTTTGATATCCGAGCCAATCACTAGGCATGAGGGTTTCATATCCATGTCATTGACGCACCTTTGACATGACTCTAGGGTAGGAGAGTGATGACCTGTTCCGTCCCTTATTTATTAATTGCTATGGCCATTATAATTATGATTATTGATTTGTCTGTGGGGCGTATGGGTGCATCCTAGATTTGACCTGTTATCTGTATATGTTGTATGATTATGATTATTATATCTGGTGACTGATTGTGTGTGCGATACACGTCTTTCACTTTGTCTGAGAGCTGATCACTCTACACAGGTTTGTTTTATTATATTAGTAATGCTATGGTATTGTCAGTCATCTGGGCTCGTGATAGATTCCTGTGTTCCTGTTTTTCTTAAATCTTATTCACTTTTGTGCTTTTCTTTTATTCATGATCCATTTCTCATTCCTTTCATTTTGATTTCGTATCGGTATGATCTGTATTCCTGATTTCCCTTGTACTGCTATACATTATCGTTTCTTATTATCTGTATATCTGTTCACTGAGCTCTAGTAGCTCAGCCGCGTTTTCTTTTTCACGCGGCAGGTATTAGTAGGAAGCTGGGAATGTGTGAAGAGTGTACCTTGGACTTAGAAGATTGGATAGCTATGCTGGGTTAGAGTTGGATTGAAGACATTATGTTTTAGAATTAGTTTTGGAAGTTTTAATTGTAACCATTTAGACTCAATATTTCATTTGTAATCCTTGAATTTTTGTATTACTGTATTAGTATGCTTTGTTTTGATCTGATATGGATCCATTGTTGTGATATCTTTACCCTTGTCGGGTCGGGGTGTTACAATTCATGGTATCAGAGATAACAAGCTGCGACTTGTAATACACTTACCCTTGACCTGTGAATCCTGGACCACTAAGTTTCCACTGTAGGCGCTCGTAGGACAACCTTTGAGAATTTGCTTTAGGATTTCCCTATAGGAACTTAAATCCTGACCAGTGAGGAATGAATAGATTATAAGGCATTTTGTTTAAGTAGTATTGCTTCCGCATCACTCTGATTCGTGCCTTGCTTTTGGTTAAAGCCTATTGAAATCACACTGGGAAATTTAGAGCTTATGCCTTGCACCATCTAAGAATTGAACCTAAATAAAACCTAAAGCATTGAAAATTGCATAGTAGTCATCCGACACTATTTGATCCTTGCTTTCAGATTCCGAATCCAACCTCCGAACCTTTTGTTAATCATCCTGATGTCTCTTCGGGCATTCTGAGATTTTCCTTGACAATGATGTACCTGATACATTCCGTCAGTTGTTTCTTACTTCCGATGATCATCTACGAAACTTTTGACACTACTTAATTTCGTCTTAACCATCCCTGTTTCCATAAGAAGTCTAGTGTTCTTATAGGGATTGATTGACTGATCATCTAATATTGACGACTATCCTCTTATGTCTCACCTTTGGCGTTTAAAACAATTTTGAAACCCCTACCATGATTACCGATTGTTAAATCTTGCTACCGCTACCTGATTTTGACTTTCACTTCCAATCCGTTTGATAAACAGTTAATATTTTTTCGACCATTCTAAGGGCCATTTAACCCTAATGTGGTTGACATCTTCTATAAATCATTTTCCATGCTGGATATAAATGTATCATCCGATACTATTCTGTCTGGCAAATTCCACACTACTCCTATGAGAACTCAAATGAATATTAACCATGAATTTAGGAAGTTTATTCCTTGAATGACGAATCTTATTGCCAATCAGTTTTCCTTTGGAAGGATTTGATGCAAATACTATCTCCGTAGGAAATTGTTAAAAGAGCATGATGATGCTGATAACTGATATTTCTATACGTTTCACTTTGACAGTATACGATGTTCGTATTACCGATTATTCGCAACCTACCTACCATTTGTGCTAAATAGCTAATAAGGTTTCAACACCTTAAATTGTTCGCCTATAAATCTCCACACTATACTGAACCATGTACTCGACTTTGACATATGAACTATCCATCTGGTTTAATAACCATATTCGTCCTGCGTATCTGTTTACTATTGATATACCTGATTTTGGAGATCTTTTGATTATTGATTGGCTGGCTCTTCGTAAGAGCTACCATAAGACTACCGTAATTGAAATGTGATCCTTAAATCTGCTCCACCCTACTTTTGCTATGATAACCTTTAACCGCTCAGATATGTTAAGCTTAAAACTGCTAGGGAAATACTTACCCTGATCTCATTTGATCGTTAAATTCTCCTGACACCTATTAGTATCCACCATTAGAAAGTTTTGGCATTGGAAGTTTTGTTGTACAAATTTTCTGGTGCTTCTGATGAAACTTTTGGGTAGCTCTCCTGATTGAGAAGTAAAATTGGCTTTGAACCGATATCATCTGACGAACCATGATACTGTTGAAATTGAGAGATTGAAGAAGCTGATGTAATATGTTTTTGTCCACCTCGATGTTTCCTTTTAAATACTCTATTAATTCATGAAGAAGAAGGAGAAAATTTTTTGCGTCTGCATATCAACTATCGTAAACCTAACCGTAATTTTAACCGTAATCACTTTTCAATTCTACGTGTCACTGATTAAATTGTTCTACCTTGAAACCCTGTTTCAGACAACCTCATTTAATGTTTGAAGGACTGAAGAAGCAACCACGAGAACTCCTAAGATGGGAGATGGCTAACTGAGAGCAACTTTCGTAAAGTATTTCAGTTTTATTTGTAAAGATGGGTGATGTGAATTAGATATGAAGTTTTCCCTGAAATGATTCATGAAAACTGTTTTCGTACTCATTGTGACCATTGTGAGTCTTAAATAATGCCAATAGTATTGGTTAATAAGAATTATGTTTGCACGAGCAATTGGACAATTGTCATAGTATGACAACATGTTTGTGCTCTGAGACGAACGAGGAACTTGTAGACCATTTTCGTATTAAGGAATGACCCTTTGTTCTGGACGAGTAAATTTGCTTGGCTTTCAGAGATTGTAGCAGACAATACTACCAGGCATCCGGTGACGACAGCAATCAGAGTTGGCGAATTTCGATTTGTGCTAGGAGACCTGTCAAAGACACACAGCCTTACTTCTCTATTCATTTTAGTGGTACTAAGATGAATTGAGGGTAGAAGCAGGCTCGTGAATGGGTAATACTCAGCGACTAGGTCAGAGATTCATGTTACCACACCACAGTTCCAAGAAGAAGTGCCGAAGGCTTGAGGGATCAGACTCAAGTTATAAATCCTTTTCACCCGATGATCATATGGACATACATAGACAGACTGCCTGGAATCGAGAGAGATTTAAGAGCATGTATTGAATGGATGACGTAGTTCACTTCCGTTTGACCTATTTAAATTTCGGTTACCTGATGATAAAATCCTTTGAATGGTTTAGGTTCTCTATTAGTAATTCCGCTTTGTGTTCATTCCGCGTATGTAGGACGATGGCTTTGATATGTCAAATTTGACGAATGATGGATGACCTGATGCTTTTGAAGATGTGCCCAAATTCTGATAAACATTCTAGATCGATTTCGTTAACTCCTTCGAGTGATTCGTTCTCCTCTTAGTTAAGGTATTTGATTTTTGTGACCTCTGAGACCGTAGGAAGACTAGGTGGATTAAGATAAGTTGTTATGTTCACGACTTGAGATAAAGTATGACCATCATGAAGGCATATTTATATGATGCCAGTATTATGACGTCTGGCCAACGTGATAATACTTACATCATATAATGTGCACTTGTTGTGGGCATCGGATATTTCGAGAAGTGCCTTAGAACTCTAGAAATTATGATGGTTGTTTGAGATTATCTGTGTTAATGAGATCTTAAGTTCATTCTACCTATGCGTTTAATCTGCTTTCACCGTTATACGAATTGATATGTTTGGATTCTCGACACGCGTTTGGCTGACCTCCGAACTCCCGATAAGAATCTTAGATACAATTGTATAGCTTTCTACTGGTTGATGTTATCGACAATCTGTTTTCCCGTACGTTCTCATCTGATTTGTCTAATCAAATACTTTGGACGATGTATCCGTCAAAATCCTACGAATTTCCGGTATCTCTCCCGAGAGAATACGATTATCATCTATTACGCTTGATATTTTATTCTTTTGATTTGAATTCGGTATTGTATGTCCTTTCTGGAAAAGTCGAAGCTGTGTTGATCAATAGGATAGAGCTATGAGAATTAAGTCGTTCGCATTTCCGTTCCCGGTCCGTTATGTTTTCTGTTTCGTTTCACTTCAATTTTCGAGGACGAAAATTTCTTTTTAAGAGGGGAAGAGTTGTAAAACCCGAAATCTTAACATAATATGAGATGACTAAAATACCCTCTGAATTTGAACTTTTAAGAACTTACGAAAATATATAAGTAATCTCATTTGAGCTTAACCTAAGTTACAAAACAAATTAAGATGATATAAACTATGCAATATGTAAATAATATGTACAAATAAAATCTCTTCATCTAGCACAAGTTAGTCGACCCATTTGATGTGTTTTATACACAAAACTTTCGGCCCAAAACCAAGAGATAAACGTGCATTCATTGGTCCATAATTATGATTGATCCTAGCCCAAAAATAAACCCAATCCCTCCTAATAATAACACACGGTTTCTTTTCTTTTTAGCATAACCGAATATCAAAAAAATAAAAAAACTAGCAAACCCTAAAACCAAAACTTTGGCTCCTCTCTTGCTGCTGCTGCTGTCGACCCAAACCAACCAAGAGGAGGCTTTGATCTTGTGTTCCTGCTCTTTTAGTATCACACATAAGGTAACCAATACACATCATGATTTAATCCATTCGAATTATGAAGCGAAACCCTAATTATTTACATGAAATCATGAAACTGCTACTGTCCTAAAAACTTGTTCGACTTTAATCGGTTATATCTATATGATGTGAGCGTGTATTTGGGTGTTTTAAGAGTCTAAAATTAATTTCATTGAAATATCTTTCTGTAGAAATTAACCTCATAATTTTTAGAGGTCTGGAAGTCACTTTTTTTGAATTTATGAAATCGAGTGTCAAAACTGTATTTCGGATTACGAAAATTCACCTGAAGTTTATGATTTTTAATTTGAAATCTATAACGAGTTATGATCTAAAATTATGGAAGAATAATATTTGGAATATAAGTTAGTTTTTTTGATTTTTGTGGATTTTTATAAGTTAATTTGATGGGTCTTTGAACTGCTTACTTTTCGTATGTTAAAATTTATCAGTGATCTGGACGACTTGGAATAAAGGATTTTTAAACTATAGTTATACTTAATAATAAATTCTGGAAAAATTAGGGTAGATTCTTAAGACATCTGGGCACCTGTATGAAATTTTGGGAATTTTATCTCTGAGTTCTTATAAGGATTAAAAATCTGGGGAAACAGTACTAAATTGAGTGTAAAATCTGTGAGAAGTGTAAAAGTTGTTAAAAGAGTGTTATGTGTCTATCTTATAAACAAAAGGGTGTAAATGGGTATTTTTCTAAAACTAAGGGACTTAACTGATGAAAACATGTAACTTGATAATATTTACATTCCAGACCCTAATCTTACCACAATGACACTTTGGTCCTTTAACTTGTGATAATTGTATAATGAACCCAAAAATTATGAGAACTACATTATAAACCCTAAACTTATGTAAGCGACATTATGCACCTTAAACTACGAATATGGTCATCTTTAATACTTTGAATTGACATACGGGAATGTTAATAACTAAGTTACTAAATATGGAAAGTTACCTGAAATAGAAAGGCAATTAAAATGGAACCTTATGACTATGAGACTTATAAGAACCATGATGATCATTTGTAGATCGGGTGAAGAGGGAGTGATCTCCTACTTGATTTTCTTTTCATTCTTTGCTTGCGTATTTCGTTAAGGTACAGATATTCTGCCCTTCTCTAGTAAGGTGCCTTCGTTTTCTTTTGATTTCGTATTTTGATTCATTTAGGATTCCCAATACCATTGCTATGTTCCCTCCTGTTGGTGCACCGTTCATGTGATCTTTTATTTGTGAATCCTGGATGTGTTTTCCTTGTTCTGAACCTTCTTGAATATCTTTGTTTTGACCTATTGTCCTGAATCTTGATCTGTAAATCTTGTTTCGAAACTTAATCTGACATACTTGAAGTAAAACTTGATTTGATTTTTGATATAAATCTTAATCTTTTAAATCCTTATTTGAACATAATTGATTTTGGAACTATCTTTAAAATACATATGAAACCATTTGACAATAGCTATTTTACAAGAAGCAACACTATTTTAATGGAAGTTAATAAAAGTTTTGGAAGACCTTTTTTATGAAAACTATTTTGTAAGATCAGTGTCATGAAACCGTTTGTGAAGGATTGTTTAAATGGACTTTTAAATGGAAATCTTTTTAAATGAACTTTTGCTATGACCTCTAATTATGAACTGGTGAAAACTCTTTTCTGAAAACCTTTTGATATTGCCCTTTTGGAACTGAACTTAAACTTTGATATAAAAACTTAATCTGATAAACTCCGACTAAAACCTTTGATATTAAATCCTAAAAATTTCTTGATATGAACCTTATGCCATGAACCCTTAAGATTTTACTTTCTAATTATGCTAGTACATTTGACCTTTGACCTGACAGTTTGATATCCGAGCCAATCACTAGGCATGAGGGTTTCATGTCCATGTCATTGACGCACCTTTGACATGACTCTAGGGCAGGAGAGTGATGACCTGTTCCGTCCCTTATTTATTAATTGCTATGGCCATTATAATTATGATTATTGATTTGTCTGTGGGGCGTATGGGTGCATCCTAGATTTGACCTGTTATCTGTATATGTTGTATGATTATGATTATTATATCTGGTGACTGATTGTGTGTGCGATACACGTCTTTCACTTTGTCTGAGAGCTGATCACTCTACACAGGTTTGTTTTATTATATTAGTAATGCTATGGTATTGTCAGTCATCTGGGCTCGTGATAGATTTCTGTGTTCCTGTTTTTCTTAAATCTTATTCACTTTTGTGCTTTTCTTTTATTCATGATCCATTTCTCATTCCTTTCATTTTGATTTCGTATCGGTATGATCTGTATTCCTGATTTCCCTTGTACAGCTATACATTATCGTTTCTTGTTATCTATATATCTGTTCACTGAGCACTCGTAGCTCAACCGCGTTTTCTTTTTCACGCGGCAGGTATTAGTAGGAAACTGGGAATGTGTGAAGAGTGTACCTTGGACTTAGAAGATTGGATAGCTATGCTGGGTTAGAGTTGGATTGAAGACGTTATATTTTAGAATTAGTTTTGGAAGTTTTAATTGTAACCAATTAGACTCAATATTTCATTTGTAATCCTTGAATTTTTGTATTACTGTATTAGTATGCTTTGTTTTGATTTGATATGGATCCATTGTTGTGATATCTTTACCCTTGTCGGGTCGGGGTGTTACAATTTGTCATGATTTTTTGTACCATAAGTGATTTCCCGGCGTACGGTAACTTGTCAGGATATGGAACGAAAGGAGAGAAGGCGTGTCCTGTTTGTGAAAATGAAACTCACTCGCGGTGGTTGACTAACTGTAAGAAAACTGTGTGTATGGGACATCGAAGATCACTTCCAGACGAACACCGGTACCGTAAAAAAAGGAAATTGTTTGACGGTAAAATAGAGCGTAAAAAGATGGCGAGAGTATTGAATGGACGTGATATACTCTCTCGTGTTAAGGATATAAACACTGTTTTTGGAAAAAAGGATAAAGCTCCGCCAAAAAATAAGAATATTTGGAAGAAAAAGTCTTTATTTTGGAAGTTAGAGTATTGGGAGCATTTACAAGTCCGACATTGTCTTGATGTAATGCATATCGAGAAAAATGTTTGCGAAAGTTTGATTGGCTTATTGTTAAACATCAAAGGAAAAACAAAAGACGGGGTTAATGTTCGAAAGGACATGGTAGAGATGGGGATTAGAGATGAGCTTGCTCCACAAGAGACTGGTAATAAAAGAATGTATTTGCCGCCCGCTTGTTATACGTTGTCGAAGGCTGAAAAAATTAAATTTTGTCAATGCTTGCATGATGTTAAAGTTCCATCCGGTTATTCTGCTAACATTAAGAAGTTGGTGTCAATGAAAGATCTAAAGTTGATTGGTATGAAGTCCCACGATTGTCATGTTTTAATAACACAAATGATTCCGATCGCAATTCGTGGAATATTGCCAACTCGAGTTCGACACACAATCACAAAGCTCTGTTTGTTTTTTAACATGATTCATTCGAAAGTTATTGACCCTCAGAAGTTGGATGAATGGCAACGTGATATTATTTTTACTCTTTGCCAACTAGAGATGTACTTTCCACCTTCCTTTTTTAATGTCATGGTTCATCTAGTATCTCATATTGTAGGAGAAATAAAGGCTTGTGGCCCCGTATTTCTACGTTACATGTATCCATTTGAGAGATATATGGGTTTCTTAAAAGGGTATGTAAGGAACCGATATCGGCCGGAAGGAAGTATTGTTGAAGGATATGTTTCGGAGGAGGTTGTTAGTTTTTGTACAAGTTATATCGATGGCATCCCAGATATCGGCGTTCCTGAATCTCGACACGAGGGTAGACTTGAAGGGAAAGGGACGATTGGGCGCAACGATGTCACACCGAACAACCATGATTTGGAGCAAGTACACTTTACAGTTTTACAGAATATGACATCTATTGCACCTTATATACACGAGCACATGTCATTTTTAAAAAGCAACAATAGTCGTCAAGGCCTACAATGGTTAGAAATTGAGCACAAACGAACATTTTCAAACTGGTTGAGAGATACTGTAAAAACGAGATACCCAGATGTTGAAGCTGAAGTAATGCAATTGGGGTACCGTCCGCGACGTGTTTTCCACTATCAAGGATACGAAATTAACGGGTATACGTTTTACACCAAAGAACAAGATGAAAAGAGTACCGTTCAAAATAGTGGAGTGACGTTAGTTGTAACAACAACAGATAATTCCAGATTGTCGGTCGCCAAAGAGTCGTATTATGGTGTCATTGAAAATATTTGGGAATTGGATTACAATACGTTCTTTGTGCCTCTCTTCAAGTGTAAACGGGTTGATAACTTAAAAGGTGTTAAAGTTGACAAGGATGGTATCACATGTGTCAATCTTTCTACAAATAGCTATTCGTCCGATCCATTTATTCTAGCCAAACAAGCTACCCAAAATATTCTATGTTGAGGACTCGAATGATACGAGATGGAACATTGTCATGCATGGAAAACGGCGTATAGTTGGTGTTGAGAATGTTGTGGACGAGGACGAGTATAATCAGTTTGACGAGCTACCTTCGTTCTCTATTGGTATTCAATCTTTGGATGAAGTTTTAGATGATACCGCTTACCTAAGATCCGACCACCAAGAAGGATTTGAGGTTGAGGATTGACAAACTTCACACATCCCGTAGGTAACACAACATTATTCGTAACATTAATTTATACAATTTATAATTTATTTAAATAATTTATTTATAAACATTATTTTTGTTTAATTTTGCAGGAATAACATGCAAATTTCAACAAAAGCCGAAGACATATGCGACTTTATTTAGTCATTTTGTATTAGCTATTTGATTTGTTCGGTTCAAAGTGTTGTAAAACTTTTGTCGCACGGATCATTATATTTATTATGCGACTTTATTTAGTCATTTTGTATTAGTTATTATTTACTCGTAACAATTATATATAATAAAAATGGACACATTTTATAAAATAAAACTAAATAGATCGGTACAAATGAATAAACAATCTATGTACTCAAAATTCTATAAAAACTTTTCCCAAAATTTTAGCGGGATACCTTTGCCGCTTCACAAAAATTTCACCCTTTTCCCCAAATTTCCCCAAAATCATATTCTCTCACCCAAAAAAAAACCTAGCCATTTTCCCAAAATTTCACAACCGATTCTCATATCCACTCGGCAGGTATATCCTTCATTAATTAATTATTCAGACTTATTGGTCGTGGTAGTCCAATTGAAAACCTTTATTGTGTTTCTTTAATTCATCCATATGACTTTTGTTTATAATCAGCTTTTTATGTGGATTGTTGTTGAAATGTGTATGAGAAGAACTTATTGACTGTTATATCAGAAATTAGGGCTAACTAGTTACTGATGCCATTCTCATATCCACTCGTCAGGTATATCAAAAATTAGGGCTAACTAGTTACTGATGCCATGTTAGGGCTAACGAGTATAATCAGTTTGAGTGATTTTAATTGATGTTTATGTTTGTCGATTGTTGTGTTGTTGATGCCATGTTAGGGCTAACTAGTTACTGACTTAGACTTTTTGGATTTGGTTTTAGTGTATTGTATTAGAATGAGAGTGTTGTTATTTGAATTTTGTTCTCAGCTAGTTAGTATTACAAAGAACATGCTTTGAGTGTTTTGATTAGGATTTTTTGTTTAGGTGTTGTTGAATTATGTTATTCTAGTAGATGTTTCTATTTGTGAATCTTGATTTTTGTGCAGTTAATGCAATGTTAGGGCTAAATAGTTAATGGAGTATGAGAGGTTCAGGATGCTGGTTTTACTCTTAGTCATATTTGTTATATTTTTGTGCCAAGCTGAAAAATATTTGTTATATGTTAGGGCTAAAATATTTTTGTGCCAATGAGAGGCTCAAGTAAATCAGTTTCTCCAAGCTGAAAAATATACGACTACTACATTATTATGCTGATTTCTAACAAAGTAGCTGCGGGTATTTAGCGACCAACATATATATTTTGCAGTAGAAAGTAACCATTTTTAACCCTTCTGCCTGTCGCCTCATTTTAGGGGCTTATGCTTTAGTATAATCAGTAGCTTATGAAGAGAAAGCTGAAAAGCTCATGTTGAGTGTTTGAATTAGCTTATAAAATGTGAAATAGGGTGTTTGTAATAACTGATCATAGATCTGACCATAGGGTTCTTTGTTGGATGTCATTCCAAGTCATGAACACATGCCCTTAATTGTTACAACTCTCAAATGTATATCTGTTGCAATACACATGTTCTCATTCCTTTAACTTTTTTCCGATTAACCAATTGACTTCAGGGACAAGTTCTGGGACAAACTCACTGGTGATGCTGTACAAAAACTTTCGTACTTTTGACCCAAACGTTTATTGATCCAAATCCCATCCGACTGGATTAGGTTTACCATCACATTCACTACATGATCTTCCACACGAAGAATTAGGTTTAGCAAGAAAACGTAAATTGCAATAAGAAAGATTCCAACAGAACCTCAGTGCATAGTTCTAGCAACTAGCAAGAAATTGGCAAATCAGAAATGAAACCCAAAATTCTTCTTGTGGAAGATCATGTAGTCAATGTGTTAAGAGTACCACAGTCATATGGATTCATTTCATTTAGGGTTTAAGTATTCTTGGTCAAAATCAGTTGGATAGAACACTAGCAGCCTGCATAGGCAAAGTTGCCCATAAGGACTGATATGGCCTGCAACAGTAGACCCTATTGCTTATTGAGTTAGATCATTGCTTATTTGCTTTTTCTTGTAGCTTATTCTGAGAAAATTAGCTCACTTAGATCAATATTTAGTCTGTTTTAGCTTTTCAAGTTTTCTTTTAGCTTAATGATAGCTTATTAGCTTATAAGCCTTTACCCTTAGTTAATTTAGTCAAAATAGCCACTGTTTGATTCTCGCCCTTGGGTCTTTTCTGGTTAAGACTTGCACCATTTAATTCTTATACCTAGTTTTCCATATTAGCTTATTGAAACTGTTTTTGCTTATATCTGCTTATTTCAAACTATTTAATGTATCATTCGACACTTTCTATGTACTATTTAATGTATTATGTTTGAAAACTTATACGTGTTGGTGTTTAATCTTGACAGCTCATGGGAGAACCACGGAAAAAGAGAGGGATAAACAAAGTAGAAGATCTTCCCATAGGTGAATCTGTAAGGTTCAATAGAAATGGCGCAGCTGTAGGTGAACACCGACGTAAATTTGTAAAGTACATTGGAAATGCTACTAGGAAGAATATATCTATCCTCGTTGAGGATTGGCATAAAGTAGACCCCAAAGAAAAGGAGCTGTTATGGTCGGATATCAAGGTGTACTATCTAAGACTCTTAGCTGCGTTTTCTTTTGATTAGTATACATATTCACCTTTAACAAGGTTCATGTCAACTTAAATAGGCAAAAATGAGAGTTGAAGAGGATGAAACAATTAAAGATTATACGCTTAAGTCGTGCGGTGCAAAGTAGAGGGCGTTCAAGACAACATTAAGGTCTGATTACATGCTTAAGAATATTTGTCCACGTGGGACATATACATTCCTCGACCCCAAAGTATGGCAAGAGTTCTGTCGCATTGAACGTTATACAGATGAGAAACTGGTTCATTTCACTTCCTCCTGTACTTTTATAATATATTATTATCTTATTGAAAATTTTATAATTTGTTCGTGACTCCCATGTGTAGAGATTGCGTGAAGAAGCGAAAGCACGAGCAAGTAATCAAACTAATCGACCTCGGGTAGGAGCAAAAGGGTTTGCTGGTTTTGAGGAGCAATGGGAAGAGGAGAGGAATGACCCAAATAGAGCAACAGATCTTCACAAGATACCTGGTCGTGGGAGTAATTTTTGTTTGGGGAGGAGACGTCCTGATAAAGATGGAAACTTAGTTGCGACTCCAGAGACAGCCGAGCTATCAAAAAAATTGGTAATTTTATTACATGTTTTGCAATAATAGTGTTATAATTTCTCATTTTTATAGATTGGGGTTTATGAGTAAGTTGTTAATTTACAACTTGCATTAAACAGGTAGAAGCGAGCGAGCAGTTGTCTCAAGGGACGATTGAATATGAACCTGGAGCAGATCCTTTGACCGTTGTGTGTGGACCTGACCATGGGGGTCGCACTAGGGGAGTTAGCTCTATTGTTGGATTTAAAAAAGGCATAAAAGGATATGTGAGGAAAAAAAGGACCTACAAAGAGTCACTAGATTTAGAAGAGTTGATGCAACAAATGGGAGAAAAGTTAATGACTGGTAAGATATGGGATCAATTGAAGGATAAATTTTTGGAAGAAATAAGGAAGCAACCTGGCTTTGGAACGAGTAGTGTTGGCTCGACAACTAGCAGGATCAAGATAGATTGCATAAAGGTGAATGTATATTTGTTATGTTAGTATACTATTGATATGTAACATACTTTATATACAAACACCTAATATACCATATACTATATGTGGTTTGTTTTCTAGGAACCCACCACATGCTCTTTGTTTAATCCTCAATCCATTTTGACCGGGGAGAAGATCTTGTGCGCCCACGCGACGGTATATCCAGTTGGGGACGGCTTGATACATGGAAGCAAGTTACGAAAGGGTCACATGAGGGTCTCGGTTCTCAAAGTACTTAATCAGCAAGAAGATTTGGAGCTTCCTGTGCCATATGAAGATATTTCTAATTTGGGAGGCACATGCGGGGCCTTTATTCAATGGCCAATTGGTGCCATGATCTTGTTTTAAAATGGGATTTCAGAGCAGTACCAATAAATTAAAACACTAGCATTTTGAAATATTTCACAGCACATTCATATCAGTAACACACAAAGTTAATGAAGATTAAGTCCTACCTATATAATTATCTTATAAGATATTGTAATTCACAGATCGAAATGATACCTTACTCTTGTCCTTTCTTGGTTTTTGTAGGGTTTGCCAAACACCCCTGACCTTCAACTGAATGTTCAGCATTAACGATTGTTCCTACTATTACTCAGGTAAATCATAAAGCTATCTAGCTTTGATAGGCTTCAATATAGGAAAGGATTCATATGTATTGATGTATGTATAGGCGAGCAACAAAAGAAAAAAGGCATTAAAAACACCCGTCGAGCAGTCTAAAGGCGAGAAGGAAAAAGATGATATCAGAAAACAGTTACATGCTTTGAAAGAGGATATGGATGGGAGATCAGAGGCTGTGAGGAAAGGCTATTATCGATGGATGGCCCATGAGGATTGTGCTACGCCGCAATTAGTTCATTTTAAAAAGGAGATTTTTCGGGATGCTTATGATTTTACTCTACCAATCAACCCAAGAGACATCATTGAACTTCTGATAGGCGAGCAACTAGGGACCAACATTCTCACTCTTTTCTTAAGGTATGTGAATTAACCGATCTATATGGGCTTTTGTGTAGTAGTGTCTCCACTAATGAAGAAAACACCATCTCTCTATCCATGTAAACATAACACAATAACTTGGTTTATAATAACATTAATAATTGTTTATGCAAGTATATAGATCATATGGCTGGCACTATTGGTGAATTTAATAACATACACGGTGTAACGCCCCGTGACCACTTATACCAAAAATTTTGAACTTTATACGCGGAAACGATTGACTAAAACAGGCTTATACAATTTCTTCATTTAATGACCAAAACATAAAACATTTAACCTTTTTAAACATACTTGCAAGAACATATAATCGAAGACCCTTCAAAACATTTCACTGAATTTTCTAATACAACCTGACAACCTTACTGAGACCAAGATACGCCGTATCCTTTTCAGGGATACGCCGCATCAAAGCTGAGAGGCGATACGCCGTATCAATCTTAAGTGATACGCCGTATTGTCCTAAACTCGGATACGCCGCATCTATTGAATTAGATATGCCGCATCGACCCACTGAGACAGACAATTTCAGAAAATAGCTACGATGCGCCATATCCCAAAAGGAGATGCACCGCATCACCTGTTACGCCGTATCTCAAAGGAGATGCGCCGTATCTACCCTGCACCACAGGATTTCTGGACAGACCTACTGATCAAAATTTGCACAATCAAAATCCTCGGCTGGAAACCCGACCTCCTGGACTCGAAACTTGACTAAACTTTCCAGAATCCTTTAGTATGTCCGTAAGATTAATTTCATTCAAAAACATCACCCGTTTGACCACCCGTAATAGTACTTCAAAATTTGACGGGTTTTGCATTAACACCCAAATTGACCCATTACACTACAAGACCATTTATACTACCACCAATTCACAAATAACTTGACCATAACCATTAACTTAACATATCAAAAGCGTTCCATGCATACATGACCCGTTAACATCTCAAAATGGGTAGAAGCATACTTATACCAAACACCCCTTAAAACGTCTAGAACTACCAACATGTACCATAGAGACTTCATGACTTACACACATAATTAACCCATAATTTAGACGTCAAGACATGACCGTGAACTAACAAAATGACCATATAAAAGAAGTGTACCCACGACACAAAAGAACACTTGGGGGCTTCCAACTTCAATACGCTTGGTCCAAAAGAGATCCGATCTTCTAAGCTAGCTTCTAGTTACCTTCCTACTTACTTCCAAGCTACAACTACGCCAAATCCTTACCTTTACTTACACCGCTAGAACCTACAAAGATGACATTAACTTCAAACGTAAGCGAAAACGCTTAGTAAGTATACAAGATATAATCAACATCACATTTGCATAAGGTTGGTGATTACCACCAACCGTAACATTAACAAGGAGCATCAAGTGGGATTATTACTCACCTTGACCAAGCAAGTAATATTTATATATAACATTTCATATCTAGCATTGGATCCAAGCTAACGCATCATTACAAGCTCCATAAAAATCACATTAACATAATCATAACATTAATAGCATAACATTTACCAAGATTATACTCATATACTTACCTCAAATTCCTACTAGCTTCTTACTTGCTTGAGTTGGGCTTCTATAGTGATTCCTATTACACAATTAACCTTAATTAGTACTAGTAACTATGGGAATCATAGTTTTCATCACCTTAATTCATTATACCCAAAATCTATACATGAACCCTAATTTCTTACTTTGGGGAAACTTACTTACTTGATTAGTAAAATACAATTAAGGAGTCTATAAAGCTTCTTGATCACTTCTTGATGATAGATTCAAGCTCAATTTCTAGTCTTGATCTTCCCTCCTATTTCTTCTCCAAAAGTCGACACATAGAACACTCCCAACTTTTCCAGACAATTCTAAAACTAGATATTTAATAAGTGCTAGTTACTAGTTTGGCCTCTTGGCAATAGTAGTCCCCATAGTTCTATTCTTCTCATTTAGCCACACTTTAAGTTATAAATAATCCCTAACACATTCACTTAGCATAAAATTTACTTAAATGGTACCTTGACGGGGTACGGGTGTAACAATTCTCCCCTCCTTAAAATGAGAGTTCGTCCCCAAACTCTACTCGTGAAATAAATGAGGATACTTGGTCTTCATTTTCTCTTCCGTTTCCCACCTAATACTCGTACCCTTACGATGCCTCCATTGGACTTTTACTAACGGGATCTCTTTATTTCTCAATTGTCGCACTTTTCTCCCTAGAATCGCTTCTGGCACGTCCTCTTGAGAAAGCAACTCCGGGTCTATTTCAATGTCGTCTAAGGTGACCACACTCGTTTCGTCCGCCAAACATTTCCTTAAGTATGACACGTGAATGGTATTGTGAATACCCCTCATTTCTTCGGGTAATTCCAACACATATGCTACTTCGCCTACTCGTTTCAAGATTTTGAAAGGTCCTATAAACCGAGGACTAAGTTTCCCTTTGTTTTTGAATCTAAAAATGCCTTTCCACGGGGAAACCTTTAACATAACTAGATCACCCACCTCGAATTCGATTGGTCTTCTTCGGTTGTCGGCATAACTTTTCCACCTATCTTGTGCCGCCTTAAGTCTTGCATGAATCATCTCTATCTTTTCCGTTGTAGCTAACACTACCTCCATACTCGCCAATTCCCGTCTTCCTACATCTTCCCAACACACAGGTGTTCTACACCTCCTACCATAAAGCATTTCATAGGGTGGCATATCTATACTCGCATGGTAGCTATTATTATAGGCGAATTCAACTAAAGGAAAATGATCGTCCCAATTGCCTCCAAAGTCGATCATACAAGCTCGTAACATATCCTCCAACGTTTGAATCGTCCTTTCGCTTTGCCCATCGGTTTGAGGATGAAAGGCCATACTCATATGTAGTTTCGTACCTAGCTCTTCTTGGAAATCTTGCCAAAAGTTGGATGTGAAACGTCCATCTCTATCGGAGACTATAGAAATGGGTACCCCATGACGTGCGATTATCTCATTAACGTAAATCTTTGCTAGCTTATGAATGGGCATATTTTCTCGGATTGGAATAAAATGAGCACTCTTGGTTAGGCGATCTACTATAACCCAAATCGTGTCGTTCTTCTTTTTCGTCCTTGGCAATTTTGTAATGAAGTCCATTGTGATCTTTTCCCACTTCCAAACCGGAATATCCAAAGGCTGAACTTTTCCATACGGCTTTTGATGCTCGGCTTTGACCTTCAAACAAGTCAAACACTTCTCAACGTACTTTACACAATCTCTTTTCATACCCGGCCACCAATAGTTCTTCTTCAAATCGCGGTACATCTTTGTAGCTCCCGGATGAATAGAATATTTCGATTTGTGTGCTTCTTCTAGAATCAATTCCTTGATGCTACTACGAAAAGGGATATAAACCCTTCCATACCGAGTCTTAATTCCTCGACTATCTTCTTCGAGATGTGGAATGTGGGAAGTGATACGCTCACCTTCCCTATTTTCTTCTTTCAATGCCTCCTCTTGAGCTAACTTGATCTTATCAAAAAGGTCGGTTGTGACAACCATCCGTAACGAATGAACCCTAGTAACTTCATTTTGATCCTTTCGGCTCAACGCATCCGCCACAACATTCGCTTTACCGGGATGGTAGCGAATTTCGCAATCGTAGTCTTTCAACAAGTCTAACCATCTTCATTGTCTCATGTTGGGATCTTTCTTATCAAGGAAATATTGAAGACTTCGATGGTCGGTGTAAATTACAAACTTGACACCATACAAATAATGCCTCCAAAGTTTTAAAGCAAAAACCACAGCCGCAAACTCAAGATCGTGAGTCGCATAATTTTCTTCATGCTTCTTTAGTTGTCTTGAGGCGTAAGCAATCACTTTTCACCTTTTCATAAGAACACATCCAAGACCGGAATAAGACGCGTCGCTATAAACCACCATATCTTCGGTCCCCTCCGGCAATACTAGAACCGGTGCTTCATACAACTTCCTCCGTAGAGTACAAAATGCTTTGTCTTGTTCTTCACCCCACTCAAAGGTAGCGTTCTTCTTAGTAAGTTTTGTTAAAGATGACGCGATTTTGGAGAAGTCTTGAATAAACCTCCTATAATATCCCGCAAGGCCAAGAAAACTTCGGATCTCACCAACATTCCTTGGTGCATGCCATTTCATTACGGCTTCTACCTTTGAAGGATCGACTTTGATACCATCGGCATTAATAACATGACCAAGGAACTGAACTTCTCGCAACCAAAATTCACACTTCGAGAATTTAGCATACAATCTTTCTTTTCTCAACGTTTTAAGAATTTCTCGAAGATGTAGTTCATGTTCTTCCTTGCTCTTAGAATAGATAAGGATATCATCAATGAACACTATAACGAATTTATCCAACATCGGTCTACATACACGATTCATGAGATCCATGAAAACCGCAGGTGCGTTCGTAAGACCAAATGGCATAACCGTAAACTCGTAATGTCCATATCGGGTCCTAAAGGCTGTCTTAGGAATGTCTTCTTCTCGAACCTTCAATTGATGATAACCCGAACGGAGATCGATCTTGGAAAACCACTGCGCACCTTGAAGTTGATCAAAGAGGTCATCGATTCTTGGTAACGGATACACATTTTTCACCGTGACTTTATTCAACTCGCGGTAGTCGATGCACATCCGCATACTACCATCTTTCCTTTTAACAAATAAGATTGGAGCTCCCCATGGCGAACTACTAGGACGAATGAAACCCTTGTCAAGCAATTCTTGAAGTTGACTCATCAACTCCTTCATTTCGGATGGAGCAAGGCGATAGGGAGTTTTAGCGATACGGGTAGCACCCGGAACAAGATCAATACGGAATTCGACTTGCCTTTCAGGTGGAATACCCGGCAAGTCTTCCGGAAAAACATCACGAAATTCATTCACACCCGGAACATCATCGATATTTTTCTCCTCAAAGCTCGTATCTACCACGTGAGCCATGAAGGCATAACAACCATGTGATAAATATCTCCTAGCCTTCATTACGGAGCATAACTTTAGTTCACCTTTTCTTTTATCTCCATAAATAATCATTTCATGGCCGCTAGGATTCACAACTCGAATGATCTTTTGGCTACAAAGGATAGCCGCGTTATGTTTGTCAAGCCAATCCATACCAATAACAATATCAAATTCCCCGAGCATAATGGGGATTAAGTCGATCTTAAAGACACTTTCATCAATCTCTATCTCTATGTCTCGATATACATTAGTCACAACAACGATTTTACTATCGGCTATTTCAACTTCTAGGGGTATCGGAAGTTTAGCTAGTGGGGAAGTTATTTGTTTGCTAAAGTCATAAGACACGAAAGAAACACTAGCACCCGAATCATACAAAACCCGAGCGGGTATGGAATTAACAAGATGAATACCTGTGATGACATCGGTCCCCGATTTGGCTTCTTCGACACTCATTTGATAGACTCGAGCTGTTGGTTTTGGAATCTCCACTTTCTCTTCCTTGACGGTTCTCAAAGGCTTTGCTTCAATTGCCTTTGTTTTCGGGCAATCCTTCAACCTATGCCCTATCCCATTACACCCATAGCATACTATCATCGGCTTGGTACAATCTTTGCTTTGATGATCTAAAGCTCCACACTTGTAACAACCCGGCGTATTACGCCTACATTCCCCAAGATGAAACTTACCACACTTTGAACATGCTACCTTAGTCTTGTTTCCCACACTCTTCTTGCCATGGTCAAATTTGGCTTTCTTCCCATCCCTATCCGCAAACTCTATCTTCCTTTTTGGTTCTTTCGCCTCTTTCTCCTTCCTCCTAAGTAAGTCCGCTTCCCTTACCCTAGCTCTACTCAAAAGATCCTCCAACGTAGTACATTTGAATGGTGAAATCACCTCACGAATATCATCCTTGAGCATCCTTTGGAACTTGTCAACCTTAAGCTTGTCATTCCCGAGATACTCGGGACAATAAGGAATCATGTCATTAAACGTCTTCCACAACTCATTTACCGTTTCGCTAGTTTGAGTGAGAGATTGGAATTTCTCTCGAATTTTGTCAACCTCTTCAACCGGAGCATACTCGGCACTAAACAACTCCTTAAATTCTTTCCACGTACAAGTCTCCACCCAAGGTTCACCTTTCTCACACACTTTTCCTTCCCACCATGTCTTAGCACTATCACGAAGAAAATTAGTAGCATAGATAACCTTCTTCCTTTCTTCGCAACCACTAGTACGAAAAGCGCCTTCCACCGCCGTGATCCACCTATTACTAACAATGGGGTCAAGAACACCGGTAAACCGTGGCACATCACAAGCCGTGAAGTCCCGATAAGTAGCTTTGTCGTTCTTAGGTTCTTTTGCCACTCCACATTCTTTCTTAAATTCCTTAAACTCTTCCTTCATTAGCTCCTTAAGATTTTGCGTCGTTTGTTTGACATAGTAGGGCATTGCTTGTTCAATAGCCTTACCCACTCTTTTTGCTAACATTATGTCTAGGGCTTTCATTTCATCTCCCGTGAAGCCTCTAAAGTCAGGGCCTCCGGAGTTTGAGGAAGAACTTTCATTATCCTTATTAGCATTACCCGGATCACTTGCCGAAGTTTCGGCATGCTTGGAAGCCGTGGCTTTCGCGACTTCCTTTTAGTGAGGAGTTTCCATTTCTTCTTACTGAAAGATTAGCAATTTACAACATTAAACACAATTATGAATACTTAACCAATGCATGAATGACATTTCTATCTTGTTCTAGCACCCTAGCTTGTCACTCATGTATGATCTAAATGATTTCAATTTCACATATGTCCCGTATTTTCATCACTACGGTGGCCAGGCGTAGTCATGAAAATATTGAACATATGGGTCCTCAAAATGTTCCAAACAATACACAAATAACAAACACTAGCTCTAACCGCATCTATACAAGGCCTGAGTCTAGGAAATCCTAAAGTGAAATCCTAAATCTCTTAGACCGAAGCTCTGATACCAAGTTGTAACGCCCCGTGACCACTTATACCAAAAATTTTGAACTTTATACGCGGAAACAATTGACTAAAACGGACTTATACAATTTCTTCATTTAATGACCAAAACATATAACATTTAACCTTTTTAAACATACTTGCAAGAACATATAATCGAAGACCCTTCAAAACATTTCACTGAATTTTCTAACACAACCTGACAACCTTACTGAGACCAAGATACACCGTATCCTTTTCAGGGATACGCCGCATCAAAGCTGAGAGGCGATACGCCGTATCAATCTTAAGTGATACGCCGTATTATCCTAAACTCGGATACGCCGCATCTATTGAATTAGATACGCCGCATCGACCCACTGAGACAGAAAATTTCAGAAAATAGCTACGATGCGCCATATCCCAAAAGGAGATGCGCCGCATCACCTGTTACGCCGTATCTCAAAGGAGATGCGCCGTATCTACCCTGCACCACAGGATTTCTGGACAGACCTACTGATCAAAATTTGCACAATCAAAATCCTCGGCTGGAAACCCGACCTCCCGGACTCGAAACTTGACGAAACTTTCCAGAATCCTTTAGTATGTCCGTAAGATTAATTTCATTCAAAAACATCACCCGTTTGACCACCGTAATAGTACTTCAAAATTTGACGGGTTATGCATTAATACCCAAAATGACCCATTACACTACAAGACCATTTATACTACCACCAATTCACAAATAACTTGACCATAACCATTAACTTAACATATCAAAAGCGTTCCATGCATACATGACCCGTTAACATCTCAAAATGGGTAGAAGCATACTTATACCAAACACCCCTTAAAACGTCTAGAACTACCAACATGTACCATAGAGACTTCATGACTTACACACATAATTAACCCATAATTTAGACGTCAAGACATGACCGTGAACTAACAAAATGACCATATAAAAGAAGTGTACCCATGACACAAAAGAACACTTGGGGCTTCCAACTTCAATATGCTTGGTCCAAAAGAGATCCGATCTTCTAAGCTAGCTTCTAGTTACCTTCCTACTTACTTCCAAGCTACAACTACGCCAAATCCTTACCTTTACTTCCACCGCTAGAACCTACAAAGATGACATTAACTTCAAACGTAAGCGAAAACGCTTAGTAAGTATACAAGATATAATCAACATCACATTTGCATAAGGTTGGTGATTACCACCAACCGTAACATTAACAAGGAGCATCAAGTGGGATTATTACTCACCTTGACCAAGCAAGTAATATTTATATATAACATTTCATATCTAGCATTGGATCCAAGCTAACGCATCATTACAAGCTCCATAAAAATCACATTAACATAATCATAACATTAATAGCATAACATTTACCAAGATTATACTCATATACTTACCTCAAATTCCTACTAGCTTCTTACTTGCTTGAGTTGGGCTTCTATAGTGATTCCTATTACACAATTAACCTTAATTAGTACTAGTAACTATGGGAATCATAGTTTTCATCACCTTAATTCATTATACCAAAAATCTATACATGAACCCTAATTTCTTACTTTGGGGAAACTTACTTACTTGATTAGTAAAATACAATTAAGGAGTCTATAAAGCTTCTTGATCACTTCTTGATGATAGATTCAAGCTCAATTTCTAGTCTTGATCTTCCCTCCTATTTCTTCTCCAAAAGTCGACACATAGAACACTCCCAACTTTTCCAGACAATTCTAAAACTAGATATTTAATAAGTGCTAGTTACTAGTTTGGCCTCTTGGCAATAGTAGTCCCCATAGTTCTATTCTTCTCATTTAGCCACACTTTAAGTTATAAATAATCCCTAACAAATTCACTTAGCCTAAAATTTACTTAAATGGTACCTTGACGGGGTACGGGTGTAACACACGGATTAGTACCTTGCTATCGGATATCAATTTGAAAAGACGTTTTCTTTCGCTTGGAAAACGTCCCCAGCTTTCCATGTAAAATAAAGGACCAGTACATGCTGAAAGATTTGATATAACATGAATGACAGAATAAAAGTCAAGAACATTAAAGAACAGAGATTTTAGTATAGAAAGATGGATTATGAAAGACCACAAATTCCATTTGAATTTGCAGAGAAAATTACTTGAGGTTCCGTGTTTATCAAGGGTTAAAGTAAGACTTAAGGGCTATTACAAGTATGTTCATTAGTTGTTTCCAATTTTCATTAATTTTTAGGATTAGCTTTTAAGGTCTTTTTAGTAGCTAGAAAAGTGTGAAATTCCCCTGCACAGACCCCTGCATCAGATCTGTCCCAATTAGCACTTTTCATAGCTCATAATCTGCTTATTTAGGATCTAATTTTTGGTTCATTTAATAGCTTGTAGAATGTATTTTATCTGTTTTGCACATTTTGAGGACTTAGAGCTTATTTAACTGTCTTAATTTGGGTCTGCAAATAGCCTCAGCAGACTGCAAATTACCCTGCATAGATCCCTTTGCATTGCCTTCACCATTCGCTTCTGAGCATGTCTAAGATGAACTTTTAGCTCTCTTTCAAGCAACTCACCAGCCAATTCCAAACGTTTATTCCTGAAATCCTCTTTATTTTCAGCTTTTCTTCGACCAGTATAACCTTCTAGCAGACATTTGACCATATACCCAAGATAGCGAGCTTTTCTACTACGTCCAGTAATACTGGAAAATAAATAGGTATCAATGCACTCATCAACAGACTCTTTAGGTGGAAACCTGCTCTTTTTTAGGAGTTTGTCAACATATCTTAGTGAATTTCCATCCTTTCGGAAATCATCACATTCCTGATCAGCAGCATGAATGGATGCAATTAATATATTAACAATGTTACCATCCTCAATGTCGGCATCAATCAGACCGACAACTTCTTTATCAAATTTTACCCCGAGGGCAAAAAAGAGGATCCATATTGATATATCCATCAAACTCATTAAATATACTGTTATCACTTGTGCTCCACCGCCAATATCTTCAATTTTAGGAGTTTCCGCCAGTTTCACATAAACCCTTTTTCTTTTCATGATGGAACGGTACTGCACTCGCCAAGGGTTATCCCCCAACCAAAGTCTATTCAATCCAATCTGCTCTTGTGCAATAAAGGTCTTCTCGGCTCCCTTGATTATGAAATAGCCTCCCTGATCAAAATCACAGTCATCTTTCTAAGCTCTACTCATCCAGCATAAGTCTGAATTAACCATCACAGGAATCCTCCCAATATGCACTTCGCGCTCCTCACTTTGCACGGTTTTCTTGTCCAGATACTTCTCCTTTCCAGTTTTGAACTTGTCACTTCTAACAAGCTCTTGAGTATACACCTCTCTTTTCAACTGGACTTTCATTCTGGCAGAGTATGTCATGTTCTGAAGACGAGCATGTCTAGGTAACAGTTTCAAGTAACCTTTGCCACTATCAGCGGAAAACTTCTCTCCTGTCAAAAAATCTGGGCGCTCAACAGTCACCTTCCCAAATTTTATCGAACAAAATCGCCATTCGTTTTCACCCTTCTTTGAGGGATCATACCCTGGTTCAACAATGATCTCACCCATAGAGTCAAAAACATTTTGAATTCCCACTTTTATGAAATCATTATACGAATTGATTTGGTGGCTTATAAGGCCATAGTGTTTGAAAAACGACGTCGCTGCCCTTTTAGTAAAGGTTTTTAAAGATGGTTCGTCGAGATCTCTAACTGATGGTGCATCCATCATCATATCATCATTGTCGTCTTCCAAGTCTAAGTCGAGATGTACTGTTCCATTTGTGGGCTTCTCGGTAACACTTGGCCCTGCACCAGACCCCATGGTTCTTAATTTAGTTTGCTTATTTACCATAAGCTGTGGCTTATACAGGTGTTGTGTTTCACTTTTTATTCTTTTCTTAATCATATAGCTTGTTCTAGTTTCATCTCAGCTTATGCTAACCCTCAGCTTATCAGTCTCTCTATTTCATAGTAGTAGCTTGTTCTCATTTTCCATAGTCCACTGTAAATTTCAATAAGCTGTTTATCAGCTTGTTCTCATTTTCCATAATGCACTAGTTTAATTTTTGTTAATGTGTTTCATCAGGTCACTATATCTTCTCAAGGCAACCTCACCAAATCAAATTAACAAGACGGGTTTCTTGAACCCAGAAGTGATCACGGCGGATAAGCATATGGACACAGATATTGGTGTTTCTATTTACTTGACAGAAGCATTAAATTCTGCGATTTCAGGTTATGACTTTTTTCTGGCACCGTATCTACAGAGGTAAGATGGCACCATCTTCATCTTTATATCGTTTTAAAGTTACTTGCTTTATACAATAACAAATTGTTTGCACATGTACAGTCGTCATTATTCTCTTCTCATTATATGCCCAAAGCATGGAAAGGGATTCATTTTGGATTCTTATAAGTGGAAAAAAAAGAGAACCAAGAAAGACTATTATCTTGTTAAACATCTGGAACGGTAATAATATTCTTGAGTTGATGTTGAATTCACTTATGTTTTTGTAATATTTAATACAAATTGTTGCTTATTTTGTCTTTTTCTTAGTGTTGTTGGTCCTTTAAGTTGGGAATTTCCGGTTGTAAATAAGCAAGAGGACGATTGGGAGTGTGGATACTATGTGATGAAATGGGTTCTTGACTTTGTGCTAAAATATCAACATGATGACTTCCCAAATACAGTAAGTACATGTTAAATATCATTACTAGTATTAACAGTTCCATGTTTATTACTGTTACTACATATAGCCTTATCATTGATCATGGCTTTCTTTTTATTTGTTTATTATTGTACATATAGCTCCCTTGGGGTGAAGAGAGGTCGTTAACTATGACTGAGATCGATGCCGTTGTCAATGCATGGTTTTCATTGTGGCGCGATGGATGAGGTACGTTACTACCCAATCTAAATTGTTTTTGTAAATGAAAATTGATACACCTATTGCACACCTTTGTATCGATTGATTGTATATCCTTGCTACTTTAAAAATAAGGGTATGTCGCTTTGTTGTTACGTAGCGTTTTACGTAGTGACATATGACTTGTTTAAGGCCAACGATCTTATATCCTTTATATCCTTTGACGGCTTACTACAGTTGACTCAGTCACTAATTTTAGCTAGGCTGCGTATCCCATTTCTCGATATCTTTTAAAGCTGCTTGGCCTGCATGTTTTCTTTCTGTGTTAATTGTTGCTGGAACAAGCCATGGTTCTTAAAATGGATTCGTTTATTAGAAAGTTTAGGCTATATATAATACATAATTTGCAACTACTAGTAACAATGGATCTACTAAAAGAGAGTTAGAGACTGATCTCAGTACCATTTAATCAGTATTTGTTTACACATAATGAGATGATTTGGACTTTATCTTACTTTATTTTGATAGGGATAAAAAGGACCTCAACTGACGAGCTGAGTACAAGGCTGTACTCGGCTTAACAATAATTTGTGTGAATGTTACCATGCAAGACAATAATAGAACAAATTGTTAAAAACCATTTCTTTTAGCTATATCATTTTTATAAGTATATTTCTTTAATTCAATAAAAATGAGTATAGATCACTATTCTAACCTGTAACCCCCCATGTGATAAAACTACAAAGTGACTTTCATGAATGTTTATCAAGTTTACCATTGATAAAAGGGAATCAGGGCGACCAATTTTGTATAGGATCCCAACCACTGCAATTTTTTCGTCTGCGCTTTGATGAACTAAGTGTAGCTCTAGATTGAATCTACACATTTAGCAAAGATTAGTGTGTGTCAGCAATTAGCAAAGATAAGTGTAGCTCTTTCCACCTGTATTTGCCCATTACATTCTTGTCAATGTACAACAGTGCAAGCTTGTAGCTCTTAGGTTGATACACACACTGTTGTGAGTAATCAGTTTTCAGCGACAAAAACTGCAAGCTCTTATATCATATGTCCTGCTCTTATATCATGTTACGTGCAACCACATATAACCACATGATGGTTGTTCTGATATCATATGTCCTGCTTTTACATGATGGTTGTTCTGATATCAACTTCATATTCAGTCAGTTTTCCAATTTGAAATCAAGAGTGATGAGATTATCTGTTGTGTATTTCTAGGGTTCTGCTGGATGTTGAGAGAAAGGCTGGTCACTGGTTTAACTGGCATTTGGATGGGTACATTAGATCTTGTTTGATTATCAGCCACTTTAGATACTGTATTTTTGTGTCGCCTTGGAGGGATATGTAATACATTGATCTGTTTGTTTTTTGTTAAGTGGTAAACTGCAGTAGAACTATAGGTTTGTTGAAATTTTGCTATGTTTGGATCGGGCAGCGTTTTCTTTTTGGATAGTACTTTGTAGGACTTGTGAACTCTTATTTTGAGGGTGTTGTATTATGAATTGTAATTCTGGAAAAACCTGCATTTTTGTATATTATTAAATTCTAGAAATGAATTGTAAATCTGGTTCTGGAAACCTGCATTCGTGTATTATTTTTTTTTAAAAATCATAGCCATTAACTAGATCGGTTATAAGTTACTAAATGAACCGATCTTTATGCAACCATTAACTAGATCGGTTATAAGTTACTAACCGATCTTTATGTAAAATTATAAAGATCGTTTATTAGAGATAGTAACCGATTTTTATGTAACTTATAAAGATCTGTTCCGAACCGATCTATATAGATAGGCACTCATAAAGATCACCTCTAGATAGATCGGTTGAGTACCGATCTATATAGGCCATTCTAACCGATCTATATGGCCTTTTGTGTAGTAGTGCCTATTGCTATTTTGACCCTCATTATTAAGGGAAGATATGGTCCATATGCTACAACGACAAAAGAATATTTTTGTATCTCAAATCATCCCTTTTCATATTTCCAGGTTTAATATTTGAACGGGCAAGGTAAAACTTCTCACCTTCGAGGTAATCCTTTAAGCTCCGCTTCCCAGTTAACTCATGCACAAGGTAAAACTTTTCACCTTCCAAGCAGTATCCTAGCAGTTGTTGTATTAACAAAGTTGGTCATCTGAAAAATTAAAAGGTGAAACTCTTGCAACGATGATAAACCCTCATGGATTAACGGCTAGCATTTATATTATTCAGAAAAGTAAATAATGATTTATGATAAATTAATATTTGGAAACGCCTTTGATAAAAAATTCTAAAAAGTAAACATAAAAAAAATTATAAAACCTTGATAGAAAGCTATAATCGTATTCTTACATATTTTTTAAAAAAATATGACACAATGCATTGACTGTTTAAAATTTGGAAGCCACAACTAGAGGTGTCATTCGGGCCGACCCGACCCGAACCCGACCCGAGTCAATTCGGGTCGGATCAATCGGGTTCAAAATTATATTCGGGTGAATTAGGGCAACCTGAATTGACCCGAGTTCTAAACAAGGTTGAGTTCGGGTATGTTTATTTTAGCCTTGACGCGAATTGACCCGACCCGAATTGATCCGAACCCGACCAACCCGAGTCAATTAACACTAAACATATTAGAGTAAAATGGACCTAGACCTGAACCCGAGTTGACACGACCCGAATTGACCCGAGTTCTAAACAAGGTCGGGTTCGGATATTTTTTTGGAGGTTTGACCCGAGTTAACCCGACCCGAACCCAACCGGGTCAACCCGAATGACACGCTAAGCCACAACCTTGAAAACTATAAGCTGAGGATATGAATTCAAATTTCAAACTTACAAATAGGCGCTTAAGCTTTTGGACAATAAATAACCATACCATCTATGTGTAGCTTACTAGCTTTATAACTAAATAATAAAAATCAACTATGATAGCAATATATGTATAAAAAGTTATTAATAGGGTGAAATTTATGAAATACTAAGTTTGAAATTCTATTCATTTTTGTCACCCTAACTTTATTTCGATTATAAAAACAAAGTTCTTTTTTTTTACTTCATATATTTATATTTTTATTATTTTTTATTTTTTTTGCATTTTT